>PVKP010005197.1:0-91270 GCA_004027715.1 Plecturocebus donacophilus | reverse complement strand
TTTGTTATTTTCATCCCCTATTCCTTCCTGTCTCCATTGTTAAGCACAATTATTGGCATAAAAGAGGTTTTTAATACCCATTTTTAGACTGTATTCTAGTCTGGGCAATAAAACAAGAATCCCATTCTCTCTCCCTCTTTCTCTTCCTCTTTCTTTCTCTCTTTCATTCTTTTTTTTTCTTTCTTTTGCTGTTTCTTTCTTTCTTTCTCCTTTTCTCTCTTTTTCTAAAAAAAAAAAAAAAATAAGAGGCTCAACTTTAGTGTCTCAACAATTCTAATGCTAGATTGACAATGGGCAGCAGGGACAAAAGCACATGTCACCATCTTACACTCATTTTTTTATTCAGTGTAGGCTTCATCACAACTTGTTTGTAGCATTATTACCCTAAGAATACATAAAAGTATTTGTACATTTTAGCAACTGGAGATTCTTGCTTCATTATAGGATATCCCAGGTTGTTTCGATGCAATTATGAATTATTTGTATGGTATAACCAGTTTCTGCTTCACAGGTTTCTTAATTTGCAAAGAATAAAGTTTTTACTACAGTAATCTCCTTTACCAATATGTATGTTCATATTAACATTGCATTTTACCACTTGTGAATTTGATACTTCTCATTGCAATTCATCTAACTGATTTTCTAGATGAAGCATCTAATATTTACTAATACAAAATTGACATCATTTGAATGTTTGCCAAGTTCAACTGTGAATGAAGTCAATACTAAATTTTAGTAATGCATAAAAATCATCTTAGAATGAAAAGTAAGTTAAATTAGTTTATAAAAACAGTCATTTGATTAAGTGAAAAGTCAGCTTTCAAAGAAAAATTTAGAAATGCACCGTCTACCCACTGTTATGTTAAGTTATTATCTTAAAATCACTAGCATTAGGTTAAATTATACGATAGTACTAAAACTCTTTGCTTTGGACCTACAAAATAGCAATTTGATGTAGTTCAACCTACTTAAACCTTAAGGCTTTTCAGTAGATTTGTGTATTCTGGTTTTCATATGGCCAGTGATGTCACTAAGTCCTCTATGTGGATGATAACTATCAACAAATACTTTATGAAACAGAAATTCAGAACTTAAGTGTTCATTAAATATACACTTTTATTTTTTTCAATACATTGCTATGATAAGGGCTTATTACAAAACAAAATAGTATTAACAGACAGTAAATAGCTAGATGGTTGATTAACATGCTACAAAATTCTGACAAAACAATTGCAACAAGAACCTTCCAATTACTTGCTCTGTGTTATTTGGCAGAACTATTTGGCCTTTATTTCCTGCACATATTTATTTACACTTAATTTATAATTTTATAAATTTTACATTTATAAAGACTTTACTTTGGTCTTGCTAACTAGTGGCATGACAGCTTGGTATACCCTGTAGGCCTTAGCACGGGTCAGGCATGCAGGTTGGTATACCAAGCCGCTACAGGAGTAGCAGCATTTACTGCTGTCTCTGCCATTTGACTGGATAGAGTTAGCTACTGATATGGTTTGGATGTCTTTCCCATCCAAATTCCACATTGAAATGTGACCTTCAATGTTGGAGGTGGGCCTAATGGGAGGTATTTGGGTCATAGGGGCAGGTCCCTCGTGAATGGCTTGGTGCTCTCCCTGTGGTAATGAGTAAGTTCTTGTTCTGTGAGTTCATGTGAGTGCTGATTGTTTGAAAAAGTCCAAGGCCTCACCACCTCCCTCTTGTTCCCTTTCTTGTCACGTGATCTGCCTGTTCCCACTTTGCCTCCCACCAGCAGTAAAAGCTCTCCAAAGTCTCCCCAGAAGCTAAGCAGATGCTGGCACCATGCCTCCTGTACAGCCTGCAGAACCATGAGCCAATTAATTCCCTCTTCTTTGTAAGTTACCCAGTCTCAGGTATTCCTTTATAGTGGTGCAAACAGACTAAAACAACTACCCTTAGCTCTTTGGGTCCCAAGTACTTATTATATCAATAAGCTCTCCATTAAGGGAAGTATTGATCATGTTACAACTTGAATAGGATGGGAAAAAGAGAGCTACTGTTGGTCACCTTTCAGATTTAACCACATGTTCAAAGTAGAAACATTCTTCACCTATATTCACCTCACGAGTAATAGTAAACCCAGGGCAGAAGCTGGAAATACAAAGTAGAAGTAGGTCAAATCTACCCTTTCTTACTTTAATGCAACTAGTAATAACAATAATACTTTATGAAAGAGTGAAAAAGAGAGAGACAGAGAGCAAGAGTAAGAGAGAGAGAGGAAGAGAAATCCAGGACAAATGCTAAACTGGAAAGGACACTGGCTGAACAGGTGTCAATCAAGGACTGCCCTATCAAACCAGAATATATGCTTCTCCAATTAGAGTTACTCCTTCAACCCTTCCACATATATTTCCATAGCACCTATGAAGTGAAGCGTACTTTGCTAAGAAATGAGAATTTAAAGAAGAAAACAGTCTGATTATAAAGAAAGTGCTCATGAGATTAGATTTGTTAGATTGAAATCTGTCTCCCTGTGGTTGAATCCCATCCTTGGACCAATACCCTGGGCCTTACCTTCTCATCTATTTTATAACAGCCCAAGCAGCCCTGGTCACTTGCCCTCTTGTTCATCTATTCCAGGGGTTCTCAAATGCTTGTGTGTATAAACCTTGTTTGGAAAACTGCTTTAAGAAGCATATCACCCCTGAACGGGCCCTCAAGATTCTGATTCTCAAATTCTCAGGTAAAGTCAAAAATCTGCATTTAAAAAAGCACCTCAAGTCAAATTGACTCAGGTGATCAGCCCAACACACTTTCAGAAATGCAAATAATCCTTCTGGAGTGTGTGTTTTCAGTCTTACTCAAATATCCTGTCCTCTGAGCTAGTGCGACTGGATGGCTGTTTCTAGATACATTTTAATATGTCACCATCCTCTTTAGATGGGAGTAGCTGGATTAAATGAAATCCTTCAAAGCGGCAGCATCCAGAGAGACCGACCACTGTAGTCTCTAGGTCAGGCTCTGTATTTCCATCAGTGTAGCCTAATCTACTCTTCTTTTGATGCAGAAAATCACACTGTGGCCTATTACTATACCCCTCTATTAATAATCCTTAAGGATTGAAGCTATATCCTTTCAATCTTCTATTAAAATACTTGATTATTATTATCTAGGCAATGGAATGTTTAAGTAAATTTCACAGTGAGTTCTGCTTTCTTTATCAAACTTCTGAAATATAAAGGCAGTCTGATATGCTGTTTCTCCCTTATCCCTCTTTCCCTCCCTCTTTTTCCCTTTCCTTCCAACAGAGGTTATTCCTGGCAAAGTCTGTGCAAGGGAGTATGATACCACATGAGAAGCAAAACAGACCCAGATACAAATCATTTTACTCAAGTCTTGGAGCAGCCTTCGAAGAAAAACAAATTTCATACCATGCAGAACCTGAGTGGAGGCCAAGAACTGCCAACATATTTGGAAGGCCAAACGCTTTTAGAAATACGGTCCCTAACTACCTTTTAGAGAGACTATCACTTGAAAAAGAAAGTGACTTGGAATTTTCTTATTTACAAACCCCTCACTAAATTCAGTGTTTCATATTTTATTTCCATAGCAGACTTATCTTCATGAAAATAACATCAAATAAGCCTCACACCACCAAATCAGAGCTATTCAGATTTCCCTTACACTTAATGTTGCCACAAACTCTTCACTTCCCATTCACAAAAATGCATAATGAGAATTTAAAACATGCAGGATATTTGAGTAAAGTGAGCTATCAGCCGAAACTGAATAGTCTGTGGGCTATCAGAATCAATACAACATTTTTCTTACATAGTCATGAATATGTGACTTTTTAGTTAAGCCATAGTCGACCCATTTCACTTATGGCTTAAATTTAAATGGAGAACGTTGGCAAGTCTTGTGGGGAGAAGAAGCAAAACCATAATCGAACTCCTGGTTTTCTCATATATACAACCATAGAAACAAGGAAAGGAAAATGATATACTGATGGTAGTAAAGTTAGCAATGCCAAAGGTATTCCCCTTGAGCATTAACATTAAAAAAAAAAATTACAGTAACACTACTTTTTCTTTAACCCACATTGCTTCTGTGAAGAAAACTTTAAAAAGTCAAGAACAGCATTGTTCAATGCTCAAAATTATACTCAGGGTTTTCCCTGGTGTTTCTGATAAGGAAAGTGGTGTTTTTTGAGCCCTTTGGCAGCCCTCAAATTAGATGTGGGTAAGGAAAAGTGTTTTATTTTTATTTTATGAAAAAATAAATGAATAGTCAGTATGTACTCTTGCTTACTTGAGTTCTGTTCTCAGTTTATTTTGTTGGGAAATTTTTAATTTGGCACTCTGAAGGTAATAGTTTCTAAAAATGAAAGATATCTTCGTGTCAAAATGCTCAAAGAACGGACATGATAACCATAAAGAATAATCTTCCAATTGACGAAGCCTCCTATAGCATGTTTGAAGAAATAGGTTGCCCATTTTATTTGAATAGTCATACCCATTCGCTGCTCTAGGACTTATTCAATAATGAGGTCTCTTTTAGTTGCTCAAAACTGAAAAGATTTTATTATTAAAGCAGCCAGACAGGAAATGTAGAAAACATCTAATCAGTATTCTCATGTAAAGGTGAGTTCCAGAAACTTGCTTAAAAGAACAGAGTAATTAGTCACAGAATAATGAGAATGCAAGAGACCTTCGCAAGTATTTTAGGTACACTCTATGCTGTTATGGTGCATAATGTCAAAAGTTTTTCATCTGAAAGAATCAGAAGATCATTAGTTTATTACCTGAGCTGGATTCTTCAGCATTAACATCTGTGTATATGAAACACTTGCCTAGCCAGTGTGCAGCACCGGGGAAGCAAGATACCTGTGAAACATTCTCCTTGGATATCCCAGGAACCTCTTCTACATTCTATTTCAATGATAAGCAAATACGCAGATGTGGCCATCAGCTAATCTCTTTAGTCCTCTGAAATCACTGGAAACTTGCTGGCCTGTTTCTTATTGTGCATAATGAGATCACTCTTCACTCGGTTAATGCCCCACATCCAAAAGCTGAGCACCATCTGGGCCTGTTCTTTTTCTGTCACCAGGCACATTCCAATAGGACCAAGTACTAATGAATCTATAGATACTCCCCTTCTTCCCTGCCACTGAGATCACCTTAGGCCCTTTCATTCTTTTACTACACTGTTGTAGTACGTGGGATTTTTGTTTGTTTGTTTTTTAACTGGGCTTCACTTATCTCCAGGATTTCATTTATCCTCCAAAATATCTCTAGATAAATCTTTAAAAATATAAATCTAATTCTCACAATTTACCTTCTCAGAATGCTTCAATAATTCCCCTATCATTTACAGAGTATGTTCAGTCAGCATGGCATGGCATAGATGTTCTCTATGATTTGGACTTAGCCAGTTTTTCTAATCTCTCATCCTATTTTTTGCTGCCACCCCTCATTCCCTCTGCTCTGTGTCCCATCTCATAGTAATGTTCTCGCCAAGCCCTTTTCCTTTATTAGCCTCATTTGATTCCTTAGGTAATGCTGCTCCCTATGTCCACATACTCTCTTCTTCCCCAGTGTTTTGTACAGGTAGCAAACATCCACTTGCCTCCCACATCAAGAGTGATCTTTCCTATGAAGACTTTTCTATGGTCTTTCCACGTAGAAGCTACTGTATATTCCGTTATCCTGTCTACAGCAGTCTTATTAACTCACTGTTTACATATTCATCTTTCTTTCCCACAGCAATTCTTGATTTTATTTCAGTGACAAAATACACGATGGATGCATGTCACATGTGAGACATTTCATGGGTACATCTAGAATTAGATCCGAGGACTGTAATGTTGCCCTCCACTTTTTTTTTTTAATTTAAAATGAGGCATAAAAATACAACTAATGAAGAGAAAGTTTCTGATAGAGAGATCTTTAAAACAATATAATGTATAAGTTTTAGTGCTTTACTAACAAAGGTGTGACTCACCCCACTAGTAATTTTATTAAAAACAATGTCTTGAGAGGCTACAAATGGAACTCTATCTTCTTCATCTTTGTTTTCTCAGTCTAGTATAGGGCCTACCAAATAGTAGGTAATGAATACACATTTACTGACTGAATAAATGAAAGGACTACAGATTAGATGTTTCAACATGAACATCTGGGATTTTCAACCTCTGGCAGGTGACATGGATTACTTCTGGCAGGTAAAGCCCATATAAATTAATCCAGAGTGACACAAACTATTTTAATAAAAACCCTACTTTTACTTTCCTTAAAATTATACATTAAAATGAAAAATATATCAATTATTTAAGTATTTATGGCCCTTATGGATTGCCAGCCATAAGGCACTGTATCAAAAATAAGTAAAACGTGTAAATCAAGTTGAAGTTAAAGCTGAAGGGAATTGTTTCTATTTCCACTTAAGTACAACTTTTTTTCTTTTGAGTTGGAGTCTCGCTTTGTAGCCAGGCTAGAGTGCAGTGGTGTTATCTCGGCTCACTGCAACCTCTACCTCCTGGGTTCAAGCAGTTCTCCCGCCTCAGCCTCCCAAGTAGCTGGGACTACAGATGCGTGCCACCACACCCAGCTAATTTTTGTATTTTTAGTAGACACAGGGTTTCAACCACGTTGGCCAGGATGGTCTCGATCTCTCGACCTTGTGATCTGCCCACCTTGCCCTCCCAAAGTGCTGGAATTACAGGCGACAGTCACCATGCCCAGCCAAGTACTACTTCTTTAGGTACACTTAAGTCTTCCTTTTTCAGTTCAATTCCAGCAAACAGACACACACACACACACACACACACACACACACACACACCCCTCATTTAGCAGAGAAAAGTTATAAGAAAAATTGAAATTTTGAGAGAACTTTTACTTGCAAAAAGGAGAAGGGAGAAGAGGAATGAAAACATATGCAATTTTTGGGAGACTATAGTAGAGGCCAAACTGTAAAGAAGCAATTCTGTGAGCAAATTCCACTGGGGGCTTTTATCAGACAGCATTTGGTGTTTCACAGATAAATGCAAAACTTAGTGCCTTAAAACAACAATCATTATTTTAATTTCAGGTCATCAATTTGGTCTGGACTCAGCTGACAATCTTCTGACCTAGACCAAGTTGCTAAAGCTTCCTTGAGTGTTTGAGAACAGCTAAGAGCTGACTGTAAGTTAGGGCATCTTGGTTCTCATTTAAATGGTCTCCTACCATCCAGCAGGATAGCTCAGACTTGTTCTCATGGCATGGCAGGCTTCCAAAAGCAATAGTGAAAATAAGGTCTCTTGAGATGTAGACTTAAACTGATCATTTCTGCTGCTTTCTGTTGTGTAAAGCAGGTAATAAGGACTGATTCAAGGGATGGATATATAGAATGCTACTCTTCAACAATGGATAAGTTGTAAAGTAAACTTGCAAAGGAGTACATCTTCAGGAATGAAAATAATTTGTTGTCATTTTGCAATTTACCAGAAGCCTAATGTTGGATTTTGGTAGATTTGTGGATAACTTCCAACCTGAAGCTAATCAGAAGACAGATTCCTGGCAGAAAGGAAGTTTGTTCTTTCACAGACCAACAGCTAGAATAACATTCTTAACTTAGAACTGGAACATGGAAGAAAAAATTGAAAAGGAAAAGAAAGAAGTTGACATAAATTATTTCTTTAAAGAAAGGAAACTGGGAGCAAGCTTTATTTCTATATGTCTCTTACTGCTTTTTTTGTTGCTTTGTCGCACTAGCTTTCAGAATCTCCAGTGGAAGTGCTGGCAGCAGATATCCTTTCTTATTCTTGATAATAAAAAGAAGCATTTAGTCCTTTCACAATTAAGTATAATGTTGATTGTAGGTATTTTATAGATGCACTTTAATAGGTTAGAAGTTTCCTTCTATTGTTATTTTATTGAGAATGATTTTATGAATAGGTATTTCATTTTTTCAGTGTTTATTCTACATTAAGAGTTTTCCCTTCAAACTCCCAATGTGGTGAATGGCATCGGTCAAATTTATAAACTCATCCAACTTTGCATTTCTGAAATAAACCACTCTGTGTTGCAATGTATCACCTTTTTACATACTCTTGAATTTGATTCACTGATATTTTCTTGAGAGTTTCTGCATCTAATCTCATGAGGGACATTTGTCTGCAGTTTTCTGGCAATGTCTTTGGTTTTGGTACCAATTTTAATAAAAACGAGTTGAGAAATGTACATGCCTCCTCCACTTTATAGGATAATTTGTAAAATATTGACATTATTTTTCATTAAATATTTAAGATAGCTCACCAGTGAAGTGAGGGGAGGTTTTTAATTAAAGTCTAAATAGCTAGAGATTTTTTATTTCTTCTTAGGTCAGTTCTATAATTTGTCTAGTTCAAGGAATATGGTTATTTTTTAATCTAAGCTTACAAATTATTTGGCATATACTTGTTTTAATAATAGTTACAATTTCAATTTCTATGGGTTTTGCAATAATATCCCCTTTTTATTCTTAATATTGGTAATTTGTATCTTCTCTCTCTCACGCTCTTTCATTAATATAACTAGAAGCTTATGAATTTTATTAAGTTTTCCAAAGAAACAGATTTTGGTTTCATTAACTTTTTTCTATTTTATTTTATTGTCAATTTTGTTGATTTCCACTATTATTTCCTTCCTTCTCCTGAGTTAATTTGTATTACTTGTTCTAATTTCTTAATGTGGAAGTTATAAGGATCATTAATTTTAGGTATTTATTATTTCCTAATATAAACCTTTAATATGGTCTGAATAACTTAGGATAAAGTATATATATTAGTATACTTTAAGTTATAAGGACCAATAAATTATACATTTCCCTATACATTGTTTTAGCTTGAATCTTCAAATTTTAATGTGCTGTGATTTCATCTTAATTTGGTTCAAAATATTTTCTAATGTCTTTTGGGATTTCTTTTTTGACCCATGGGTTATTTGGAATCATAGTGTTTATCTTCAAATATCTGAGAATTTAAAAATGTTTTATTATTGATTTTTACTTTAATTTTATTGTTGCAAATGAACATATTCTATATGATGAGAATTCTTTTAAATTTATTGAAACTTGTTGTATCACCTAACATGATCTCTACGTATTCTACGGGCCCTTGAAAATTGAGTGTATATTCTGCTGATGTTGGAAGGAATGGTCTATAAATGATAGGTCAAATTAGTTGACAATGTTATTCATGCCTACTCAATTTTTGCTGATCTTATATCTGTTTATACTATGAATTATTCAGAGGAGACTTTTTACTTTTTCATGTATTTTGAACCTACATTGCATGTGGGTTCATATATTTTGAACCTCTGTTATTAGAAAAATGTACATTAGGAATTTTTATGTTTCTTTATAAAATACCCTTATATATCCTTTGAAATGTTTCTTGCTCTAAAATTTATTTTGTATGATATTAACAGAGTCACTCCAATTTTCTTTAGATTATTTTTAGCATGGTAAATATTTTTCACTCATTTTACATTTTTTCATAAAGTGTGCTTTTTCTAGACAGAATGTAGTTATGACTTGCTTTAAAAAAAATCCAGTCTGATCATCTCTGCCTTTCATCTGGAGTGTTTAGACCATTTACATTTAATGTAATTATTAATAGGGTTAAATTTAAATCTATCATCTTGCTATTTATTTTTTATTTGTTCAGTTATTTTTTATTTCTTTCTCAGTTTCTGCCTTCTATTTGAGAATTATATATTTTTTAGTAATTATGTCTCTTCTACTCTTGGATTCTAAGCTGATTTTTTTTTGTTTGTTTAATTTCTAAGTACTTGTTTTGGAGTTTAGAATATTCATTTTTAACTTCTCACACTTTACCTTCAAATAATACTATACCACTCAATATATATGTAAGGTAACTACTTATATATAAGGTAAAATCCTTGCAACAGTATACTTCCATTTCCTCTCATGAGCTTTGTTTTATGTTTGTCATACATTTTATTTTCCATATGTTATTAGCACTGTAAATACTGCCATTATTTTTGTATTTGACATCAATTATGAAATAAGTAATTTTAGGAAATATTCAAAGTTCTTTAATATTTGATCACACATTTATCATTTCTGTCTGCTTTTATTGTTTGATGTAGACCTCAATTTCCACCAGTTACCATTCTTCTTTTTACCTGAAAAATTGCCTTCAACATTACTTATTGAGTAGATCTGCTGGCAACAAAGTTTCATAGCTTCTCTTTGCTTAATTTTGCTTGTATATTAGATTACTTGAAGAGTGACAGTTTGGTTGGTTTGTTTTGTTCTTAAGCACTTTAAAGATCTTCTGGATTGCATAGTTTAATTCAAGATGTCTATTGTTCCTTTTTAAATGATGTCATTTTCTTACGATTGCTTTTCTCTTTATCACTTGTTTTAAGTGACTTGATTATGACATACATAGATGTAGCTTTACTTTTTGTAAGTGTGTATCTTCTGTATGGTTTATTGAGCTTTTTAGAACAGTGAGTTTATGGTTTTTAAAAATCATACTTGGAAATTTCTCAGCCAGTCTTTATTCAAATAAATTTTCTCTTTTTTTTCCTTCAATTCTGCTTTCCAAAGTTACCATTACATGGATATTGAACTACTTGACATTGTCTCACAAGTTACTGGGGCTCTGTTAATTTTACTCCAGTGTTTTAGTTTTTGATTTGGTTTAAGTAGTTTCTATTGCTTTGTGTTCAAGTTCACTAATTTTCTTCTAAATATATAATCTGCTGTTAGTTTACTTCATTTACATTTTTGTTTCAGATATTCTATTTTAAAAGTCTTTATCTACCAAATCCTTTATCTCTATTATTTCTAAGTTTGTTTATTATGACTGATTGTTCTGCTGAACATCAGTCATATCTTTCTATTTCTTTTTTTAATTCCTCACGTCTAGATGCTTTGTATTGTATTCTAAACTTTTTAAATGTTGTATTAATAAGAATATGGATCTTGCCTTCTTTTAAAGAGGGTTGAATTTTGTTTTAGCGGTTATTTTATTTAGTTGCAGATCATCTTAATCTTTTCAGGTAATACTTTTAAGCTTATTTAGGGATAATCTAGGCTAGTTTAGGATTCTTACCTATACATGCTATTTATAGAATGTCTACCTAATTTCTCAGGTGTTAAAAAGAAGAGACTCTTCACTATTGTTATTTGTACATGAATGTCTTCTGGTCTGGGAATTGTTCACCTTACTTTCATTTGGAGTGTCTAGACCATTTACATTTAATATAATTATTAAATGTAAGTCTTTCCTCCTACCGACTAAGTTGTACACTGTATATGTATGGCTTACTATTCAGCCAAAGCCTTCAAGGGGCTCCTAAGAAGAGTTCTTGATCTCTTCCATGGGTTTCTCCTTCCTTTGCAATATTCTTCATCTCAAATTCCAGTTGCCTCAGGCTTCTTAAACTCCCATCTTTGTCTCTTCAAACAAATGCTACATCCATGCTCTGTTTGAGATCTCTGTCTTTACAGTTGATAAAAAGTGTCTCTATGAAGGGAGCCAGGAGAAGCATAAGGTATTCCTTATTTGTTTTCTTTGTCTCAGGGTTACGGTACTGTATTTCCTGTTGTCTCAATGTCTGCATACTATTATTTTTTATATTTCTTCCAATTTCCTTGCTGTATATGACAGAGAGATAACTCTAGGCCCAATTACACTATATAATCAGGGATTTTTTTTTAATAAGATTTTCAATCAAACTTTTTAGGAATTTGGCAAATTTTTTCTTTGCATATAGTAAAAACCATATAAATAATTACAAATCAAAATATGTTTCTGACACAATGCTGCTCACAGTGAAATGATCCATATAGAGTTGACATACCATTTTAGAAAAGTTGCTAGTCTCTGAAATTATGTACAGATTCTTCTCTTCTGTTTTTGGACTTTCTTTGAATCAGTTACTTTGATGGTTGTGACACAACCCTATTGCTCTTCAGAGAAGTTTTACTAATGTACTATATTACTCTACTAGATATGATAATCCTTTTGTAATATGGTTTTTTTCCTTTTCCAATTATGTCTGTTCTGTCGAATTTAAATGTTCTCCTCTTATCATTCCTTATAACTTTATTTAACATTCTTGCCTCCTCCAAACTTTATACCTCTTCTTTGACTTATGTGGCATGACACTCTCCTGATGTTTCTTTTGATCATTTCTCAGCATTTTTTTGGTGACCCTGTTATCTTTCCAAACTTCAAATTTTTACTTAGAGCTCAGTCCTAGGTCTTTTTTCTCCTGTATCTATGTTTGTTCCATAGGTGATCTTAGTCATTGCCATGCACATAAGTAACATTTATAAGCCTATGCTTCTCAAAGAAATATCCTAAGACCTGTCTTTTGAGCTTCAAATTCTTTTATGTAATTATTTTGGAAATCACTACTTGAATTGCTACATTTAAAAATAAATATCTCCCAAATTTCACCACTGATATTACTCTACAATTTTGCTCTTTATCCAGTTGTTTCAATCCTACTGCCCAAGCCACATAGGAATTATGCTTCACACTGCCTCTTACTTTTCATTTTCCTCAGCCATAAGCCAGTTCTGCTGATTTACTTCCAAACCCTGTCTAGATTTTGTGTACTCCTCTCTATCCCTACTTCTACTCCTTTTCCTGTCTTATCTCACTTTCAACTCACCCAACACCTTTAACAAGTTCTCCAATCACTGATCATAGTGGCCTATTTTTTTAAATATAAATTCAAGTAAAATGTACATATATTTTTAAAATATAAAATATAGACATAAATTATTACCTTGTTTAAAAACCTTTAATAATTGTACTGGAGCTATAAAATAACATTTATGACATGGTTTTTGCACTAAATTTGGCCACTTAGGGCTATTCTCAATTCAGAAATTTTGTGAATGTTTTGCACTTTTTTTTCATATTGTTAATTTCTATTTATCCTCCATGTTTCCGATTAAGTGAGATTTCCTGAGATACCATCCATATTAGTTAGGGTTCTCCAGAGGAAGAGAACCAAGAAGCTGTATATGTCTGTCTATATCTACAGCTATATCTATATCTATAGGCAATGATTTGAATGATGGTGTCCCCTCCAAAATTTATGTTGAAACTTAACCTCCAATGCAATAGTATTAAAATGTAGGGACTTTTTGATGTAGATCATAAGGACTTTGCCCTCATGGATGGGATTCATGCCTTATAAAAGGGGTAGAGGGGACTAGGTAGGTCATTTTTGGCCTTCAACCTTCCATCATGTAATGTCACAGTGTTTGTCTCCTTTGAAAAATGCAGCATTCAATGTGCCATTTTGGAAGTGGAGACCAGGCCCTGGCAGCATCTTGACATTGAACTTCTAGCCTCTAAAGCTATGAGAAATAAACTTTTATTATTTACAAATTATCCAGTGTCTGGTATTTTGTTATAGCAGCATGAACATACTAAGACATTACACACACACACATTTTAGGAAATCGGCTTATGCAATTGTGGAAGCTGACAACTCTCAAGATCTGCCCTCAGCAAGCTGGAAACCCAGGAGAACTAATAGTGTCATTCCAGTCAGAATGTTCTTAAGCTTGAGATGGCATAGGAAAAGATAATGTTTTCAGCTTGTGTCCAAAAGTCAGGGGGTGGGTGGGGGGAAAACAAGATCTCAGCTTAAATGCAGATAAGCAGTAGGATTTTTCTCTTACCTAGGCTTTTGGCCTTCAGTTGATTGGACAATGCCCACCCCCATTAGGGAGGGAAATCAGCTTTATCTATTCAGCTATTCAAATGTTAATCTCATACCTAAGCACCCTCACAGACACACCAATAATTGACCAAATATAGTCATGTACCACATAACTACATTTTGATCAATGATGGACTGCATATATGATGACAGTGGTTCCATAAGATTATAATGAAGCTGAAAAATTCCTATTGCCTAGTGATATTGTAGCTGCCATAACATCATAGCCCAACCTATTACCTTTTTCATGTTTAGATGTTTTAAATACACAAATTATTACCATTATGCTACAACTGCCTACAGTATTCAGTAAACTAACATGCTGTACAGGAGTATAGCCCAGGAACAATAGTCTATACAATGTAGCCCAGGTGTGTAGTAGGCTATACCATATAGATTTGTGTATGTGTGCTCTATGACTATTGCACAGGAATGAAATTATCTAATGGTGCATTTCTCAGAACATATTCCTATCATTAAGTGACACACAACTGTATCTGGGCACTCTGTGACCCAGTCAAGTTGACACATAAAATTTACCATCACACTATATATGAGCAACAAATCTAAATAAGTTCTACTGTATTGATAGGGTTTTGTTGTATCCCCACCCAAATCTCATCTTGAATTGTAGTTCCCATAATCTCCACATGTCATGGAAGGGATCTGGTGGGATGTAATTGAATCATGGGGGCTAGATAGCCCTCTAGCCCCCATGCTATTCTCATGATAGCAAGTTCTCATGAGATCTGATGGTTTTATAAGGAACTTCCCTCTTCACTTGGTTCTTATTCTTCCTGCCACCATGTGAAGAAGAACATGTTTGTCTCCCCTTCTGCCATGATTGTATGCTACCTGAGGTCTCCCAAGCCATGTTGAACTGTGAGTCATTTAAACCTCTTGCCTTTATAAATTACCCAGTTTTGGGTATGTCTTCATAGCAGCATGAGGATGGACTAATACAGTAAATTCGTACCACAAAGAGAGGATGCTGCTATAAAGATATCCTAAAATATGTAAGTGACTTTGCAATTGGGTAACAGGCAGAGGTTTGAATAGTTAGGGGGGCTCAAAAGAAGATAGGAAGATGTGGGAAAGTTTGGAACATCCTAGAGACTTGTTGAATGGCTTTGACAAAAATGTTGATAGTGATATGGACAATAAAGCTCAGGATGAGGTAGTCTCAGATGGAGATGAGGAACTTTTGGAGAACTGGAATAAGGGTGATTCTTGCTATGATTTAGTAAAGAAACTGATGGCATTTTTGCCTTTTCCCTAAAGATCTGTGGAACTTCGAATTTGAGAGACATGATTTGGAGTATCTGGCAGAAGAAATTTCTAAGCAGCAAAGTGTTCAAAAGGAAGCAGAACATAAAAGTTTGGAAAATTTGCATCCTGATGATGCAATAGAAAAGAAAAACCCATTTTCCGGGAAAGAATTCAAGCCAGCTGCAGAAATTTGCATAAGTAGTGAAGAGGCAAAAGTAATTGCCAAGATAATGGGGAAAATACTTTCAGGGCATGTCAGAAACCTTTGCAGCAGCCCCTCCCAACACAGGCCAAAGGCCTAGGCGGGAAAAATGGTTTCATGGGCCAGGCCCAGGGCCCCCATGCTCTGTGCAGCCTTGGGACTTGGTGCCTATTTTCTAATGGCTCCAGCCATGGCTAAAAAGGGCCAAGATACAGCTTAGGCTGTTGCTTTAGAGGGTGCAAGCCCCAAACCTTGACAGCTTCCATGTGGTGTTGGATCTGTGGGTACACAGAAGTCAAAAATTGATTTTTGGGTATCTCTGCCTAGATTTCAGAGAATGTATGGAAACGCCTGAATGTCTAGGCAGAAGTCTGCTGCAGGGGCAGAGCCCTCACG
The DNA here is from genome assembly GCA_004027715.1 of Plecturocebus donacophilus. Lineage (NCBI taxonomy): Eukaryota > Metazoa > Chordata > Mammalia > Primates > Pitheciidae > Plecturocebus > Plecturocebus donacophilus. Next base: position 75,676 of record PVKP010005197.1, on the reverse strand, counting down.
GAGAACCTCTTCTAGGGCAGTATGGAAGGGAAATGTGGAACTGGAGCAATGCCTAGTGGAGCTGTGAGAAGAGGGCCACCTCCACACCCCAGAATGGTAGATTCACTGATAGCTTGCATCACGAACCTGAAAAAGCTGCAGACACTCAATGCTATCCCATAAAAGCAATCAGGTGGGGGGAGTGTATCCTGCAAAGCCACAGGAGTGGAGCTGACCAAGGTCATGGGAGCCAAGCTCTTGTATCAGCCTGACCTGGATGTGAGACATGGAGTCAAAGGAGATAATTTTGGAACTTTAAGGTTTAATGACCACCCTATTGAATTTCAGACTTGCATGAGGCCCGTGGTCTCTTTGTTTTGTCCAATTTCTTCCATTTGGAGTGGGCATATTTAGCCAGTGATTCTATCCACCACCCCTCCCCCACAGTATCTAAGAAATAACTACCTTGCTTTTGATTTTGCAGGCTCTTAGGTAGAAGTGACTTGCTTTGTCTTGGATGAGACCCTGGACTTGGGCCTTTGTGTTAATGCTGGAATGAGTTGAGATTTTGGGGGACTGTTGTAAAGGCATGATTGTGTTTTGAAATATGAGGACATGAGATTTGGGAGGGTACAGGGTGGAATTATATGATTTGTTTGTGTCCCCACTCAAATATCATCTTAAATTATAGTTCCCATAATCCCTACATGTCATGGGAGACAACAGTGGGAGGTAACTGAATCATGGGGTTGGTTTCCCTGTGTTATTCTCATGAGTGAGGAAATTTTCATGAGATTTGATGGTTTTATAAGGGACTTCCCTCTTCACCCAGTTCTCATACTTCTCCTTTCTGCTGACATGTGAAGAAGGGCATATTTGCTTCCCCTTCTCCCATGCTTATAAGTTTCCTGAGGCCTCCCCAGCCATGCTGAACTGTGAGTCAATTACACCTGTTTCCTGTATAAATTGCCCAGCTTCAAGTATGTCTTCATAGCAGTGTGAGAATGAACTAACACATGTGTCATATTCATTTTCTCATCACTTTGTTGGTTTATATATTCCTTTACTTATGCATTTGTTTAATGTATGTCTACAAGCTCTATGTATCAGGAACCTATGTAGTATAAGCTATATGAGGGCAAAGCTCCTGATTGTTCTGTTAATCACTACACATTTAATGCCTAACATAGCACTTAATTATCTCTAAAATTAAAAGTCTAAATAGTGTTTCAATCATTTAATATAGATGCTCACATTTAATATAAATGTAGCATTCAATTATGCTACCTGCTCTCATATGTTACACTAGAATAGTAACCTCTAGCTGGTATTTTTGATAAACTCTATGTCAGTATCTGAATTTATGGAGTTGAGTTTTTGTTTTTTCAATTTAATTACTCATTCTTTGCTATAGTTGCAGTAAATTTTAAAAGCCTTAAATGAAGTCTATAAATGCATTATAAACACTATAAAATTTGTATAAGATATTGTCATTCTTTAAGAAATAAAGAATAGTTCTTTAAGAGAATAAAAAAGATTTATATGTGGAGTGTTCAAAATAGTTGGAGAACATGATACACAGTTAAAATTTTTAGGTGCTCAGGAGAAGAGCATCAAAGGAACTCTAGGACTTTATTATTCTCATAAGGTTGTAACCATACAGTATAGTCCCACTGCTTCCAAAACACTGGACTTAATTGTAGGGCTGTAACTTTTGCTCTGTCCCATCCAGTCAACACTGTGGGAATGGCATTCAGTCCTCTTTATTGCTGACTGCACATCTCCATCATATGGACATGTGGTGGCCAACAGGGCCAACCAGAATTTAAAGGGCAGATCTATGCAGTGTCAGTAGCTCTTCAAAAGGACTAAATCAGGAAGTTTTATGATGCACATATATGTAAAACTTCTTGAAAAAAATAATTTTTGCTTAGTAAAAATTAAAGAGAAAAATATGATCTAAATGATCTTGCTTTTTTCATTTCAAAGGTGCTTATGGACCTTGGCTCATGTCATCCTGGTGAATGTGACCTGATCACAGGCATAGTCAATTTTTTACAAAAATGTTTTGAATCTTTCAAACTTCATATTGATAACTGAAACTGAACAGAGAAACATTAGCATCTGGTTTTGATGAATGTGGTTTGCTTGTACTTTAAAGAAAAAGCATTCAGGAAAGGACTGGAAATTCCTGCTCAAAATATCAAAGTCCAATACAGTTTTTCAATACTTGATCTTATATGTTAAACAGTGACTTTATTCTACTAGTTCCACATATTTTTTAGATTATAGCATTATGCTTCATTTTAAAATATATTTAGGTTTTTTGTTCTATGGTTTTATGGGGTTTTGGGGGTATACTTGTTTTTTTTTTACCACATACACAAAAATTATTGCTCAGCAAAAAATCAGATACTCTCATTTTAAATGAAACCAATTGGTTTTCTAACCACAGGAAGATACCTGCTACCAAAATCAAAATGATTTCTACTATTTCTTATTAAACTGTCAGAAAGACATCATACTCCAGCACAACACATGGAGAGATTTACCAGAAGATTTGTAACATCCTCTGCTGACTAGAATTTTCTAATAACATTAACCATGTCTATTCTTTTATTGTTTATTCCAGAGTTTACCTAGCTCAGGGCCTTGCAAATTGCAGATCCTCAAATCAAATTAAAACAATTAACACGTGATCCTTGAAATACCTGAACTTTAGAAATTTAATTATAAACATATTGAATAATTATTTTAATAAAATAATTGCTTTAATTTCTAAGGGCTTAGATTTAATTCTATGTTCCTCCAAGTCTTTGATTTTCTTCCTTTCCTCTGTTATCCTGCTTATAATCAACACTATTGGAGAAGAAAAAGGGGAACGAGTATAAAAGTAAATGTTTAATCTTTTATGTATTACTTTTTCTGACATAGTCTGGCAAAAAACTGTTTTCAGAAAGCAATTAAAGGCAGTGACTAAAATGAGGCTTGGGGATTATCAATAGACATCATTTATCAGTGTTGTCCCTGTCCTACATCAAAAGAGATAATCAAGAGAGCATTTACCAGTGACTGTGTATGTTGGCTGTGCTAAGAAAATCACTGTATTCAGAATGAAGGAAAACTAAAATCATTTGTACAAGCAAATATCAACTTGTTTTATGATTGTAGAATTTATCTTTCTATTTTTCAAATGAAAACCATGGGATAATTTAAATCTATGTACAATATTATGGTTCCAATGTTGAGTGTTGTAATAAAATGACCTTTTCTCTGTACTTCCACTAATTGGCTTTTAAGAAGCTTTTGATGTGGTTGAAAAGGTCAAAGATCAATGAGTGTCTTGTTAGTCTAAATCATTTATTTTATCAGGAAAAAAATACAAGCTATTGAAAAAAATAGAATTTTAAAAGCAATACACAGTCTACTTGTCTTTGGCAAGCTCTACAATTTTTCTTTGGCTCCTCCAAGCATTAGATGGTCTAATCAGGGGATTATCAAGCAGACTGAAGAAATATAACCAAGTGTTGTGCTGCAGTAAATATTTGTAAAGCAAATCTGGAAAAATCCATGATATATTTTACCACTACTAATTTAAGAGATTCAAGATACTTCTTAAATTATATGGCATCAAATTGCCCAAAGAAACATGGGTCACACTATCATTAGACAATTCCTATTGTATATTTTAAAAAACTGGTCCAATTTTGTGCTGAGAGAAAAGGTGGCAAGAGAGTAACATAGCAGATTACTGACATAAAATTTTAATCTCAATTTGTAATTTTTAAAATATTCAATTCAAAATATAAAATGTTGATCCTTTGAGGAAATAACCAATATGATCTGACCTCTTAGGATACCATACTTAAATTTTTATGAAGATGAAAGACATTACTTATGTTATTCCTAAGAATCAACTCATATGTAAACAATACATGTAAACAACTGATTAAACTCACTGAACTCTGTGCTCATTACGTTTGAAAAACAGAGATAGGGAGTGTTCTGTGTGCATAGCAGATTGTGCTTAAATTAAGCAATTATTAAGGAGTTTCAGGACATGGAAGGGGAGCCTAATGACCGATTAGGAATAATTTTTGGCCTAAAGCAAGACATTGGGTCATTAACCCTTAATGATCATTTATCCAAAAGAAATGTTCTAGGTCAAGGCTCTTAATTCTCTAAAATAACAGGCAGACACCAAAAGATACATTTGACAGCAGGTGCTTTAATGGTCACAGCTAATTAAGAGACATCTGCCTGATCATGTTGTGGTTAATATCCTAGATTCTCGCACAAAAAGAATAGGCAAATGTGCCATGCTGTCACTGCCATGGCAATACTCCAGTTAGGTAAAATTTTATTTTGTTTCCTATTTATTTATTCCATTTATTTAGTGAGTTCTCTTGTTTATTCACTTATTCAATAAATACAGTTGAGTACCTATGCAATGACCAAGATGTTGGAGGCTAGGAAAAAATGGCACTCTCAAAGTATTCACAGTATAGCTAGGGAGAGACATGTAAGAAGGAATTATATACAGTGTTTTGAAAGAGGATTTAAAATCTCCTTTAGCAGCAAATAGGAGGACAGGTAACCCAGTGTAGGAAGAAATTAGCAGTCAGGGAGGGCCTGAAGTCTAAAATTAAACTAATATGATAATTAAGAGTTAACCATGGAAATTTATTTCTAGTTAGGGGGAAAACTACTACAGAGAAAGAAAGAGAGAGAAAGAAAGAGAGAGAGAGAAGGCCAAAAGAGGCCCCAAATGAGAAATATTTAATCTCTAGGATTTTAGCTTTATCATGAAGCTATTTTAATTTTTTAGATTTGTTCTGTGGTGTGATGGACAAATCATTTATATCCCAAAGTTTTAAAATACCCACAGTAGCTATGAACTTTAAATAGATCTAACAATTTTATGGCATTTAATCCAAAATATATTTGGAGAAAATCCTTGCAGACCTTGACACTTTGCATTGTGGCCAGCCTTCCCCAAACTTGTTGCCCCGGCCTCTGCTTGGAAAACCATCTTTTTAAAGATCATAGATAGACTAGGAAACCTTTGCTTAATAAGTGCAATAGCCATTAATTTAGCAAAAGTTGTGGGCATTTTACTTCAGTTTACATCAGGAAATCTGATTTAAGAATTTCATTAAGACAATTCTTTTCCAGCTGATTATTTAGCTTTTCTACCCACATTAGAAGTTGCCTTTTATTTCCTTTATAACCAGTTTCTTTAGGAAACAGTGGGAAAAGAAATCAGAGATGCAAAAGGTAGTTCAATGTGGATAATATCACTGGACTAGATTAAATTTTCTGAGGCCTGGGACCACGGAGCCTATGCTTCCGAGAAAATGATTATCACTGTGAGGCAGATTCAGTTGCCACTTACGATTGCCTGAATGGAAAAATGAAGAAATGTGTAAAGAGCTGAAGTCCTTACTATACTCTTCTTAAAATTTTAGACCAATGAAAACTTGCTTCAGTCTATCTTTTCTATTTCCTCCTTAAGTAAAGATTTTTAAAAAATGCATGAGTAACTATACAAGACAATGTTCAACTAATATATAGGCCACAGAAGTATATTCATTATGATATCAATTATATTCCTACATCCATACATCTAAAGAAAAGCTAACAATGGACCTACAGACAATTTGATATCACCTTAGAAATACTTCTCAATATATCCATGTTTTTCCACAACGAAAATATATTCTTTTGAGAATAACTAATTGATTAATTAACACACTTCTGTCTTGAGTTGTTTCCTTATCAAATTCTTACTACACTGCTTATCTTTTTCTGTGGGAGGCCGATTCACATTCTCATAATGAACACTGAGAAAATTTTTAATAAATTCTGATAGTCTCGAAAGTTTTCTTTTGGGGAAAGTAATTCTATTGCTAAAAACAGTTATTCTGAATTTCTGTAATTCCTCTGGTAACAGATTAACCTAGAATACATACTTTGAGGCATTTTTTTTCTGCTTTGAATAGAAACCTTTGTCAAATGAAGTCTATGATGAGCCTCAATGTATACAACAGCTAACAGTACAGTCATGTGGTCCCACGGACAGAGTTTTCTCTCCTGGTCTCTCCTTCACCTTCAGTTCAGCTCCACGTCCTACTGAGGCTATCTGAAACGTGGGTTGAAAGCCTCTGATTTTGAATAAGCTATAATTTTTCATGAATTTTTCAAGTTTATAAACTTTAATCTGAATGAATTATTCAATCTAAAGAGTTTGTTTTTAATTTTAAAATTTAAATATTCTCAGAATTATGATTTTGATTGCTCTTTCTGGTTCCCTGTAAAAAAAATTGTCCAACAAGTCTTCTGCAATAGGAAAGCATTGCAATGGAAAGTAACAGACTTATTTACCACTAGCTGAGATTCAAAGAATACTTTTCCAAATACTTCCAGAGCATATTACATGTGTTTATAGCTCCTGTGTGTGCCTCTGGATTCAAACTTCTAAAACATGTGAGCTTCACAAAAGAACCAAGAAAAAGAATTTAGTTCAGTCAGTTTCCCTCTTGACTACCTTTGCCTTTGCTTCTATCCTATCTGCCCTTCCAGAATTGGGTAAGAACAGGTATTAGTGAGTCATTTCTGAAAGAGGGTAGGCAATCACACATTTGAAGGATATCATGTGATCTTACCTTTCAAAATCTAAAGAGAGAATTTGACTTAAGATGATTTTGCTCACATGGGTAAAGACAGAACATCTAAGTGTTTGAGCTATGTTTTCAGCAAGATGCTGACCTGAACTCTGGGGATTTTTAGGGTCAAGAAATGATCTTTATCAAAATCTGTAGTTCTAATACAGAGAATACTAAAAGTATTTGTTGAATCAATGAAGGGATACATGTGCACAAAGTAAATAGTATGGTCTATTGATCTTTTAATAAGGCCGTATTATTAAATTGACCTTTAAATTTCCATCTCCATTGGTATCTATCTATATATAACCTGCTTTTTTGACCAAGATCAAGGAATCCATAGCTCCACTATGGTTTGAAAATGCCAATCTCCTGAATTTGAGGTGGCAAGTCATTTTTACCTACGCCTAAAATGAATAACTGTATATTATAAATTACCAAAAAATTTAAGACTTTCCTGCACTGTTTTGCAATCACTCAGACTAAATGAATTACAATAGTTACAGAGCTTTATCATAATGAGATCTTCACAGAAAATTATACTTTCTAGAATAGAAATAATGTCAGAATAAAGGTTGATACTATATATTTCAGGACTTTAAAAAGAAACACTATCTGTGGAGAAAACCAAGAGACTTCTATTCAATTAAAAACAAATTGAACAAAAGTAAAAGATTTAGAAATCTGTGCCACAAGTAGATTGAGACCCTGCCTATAGAAAACAATGCTACATAATGTGCCTGGCATCTTTTGCTGTAAATAGTTGTTTAATAGGAAAGTAATTACTGTTAATAATTTTAAAAAATATTCTTGTCGTTTCAGAAAGAGCTGAGTGACTGAATAAATACTAAATCTGTGCTTAAGTGGAATCAGAGCACCTTTACACAAATGGAGTGTCATTCATTTTGTTTACCGCTGCATCATGTTACACCAGGTAGCATAAGAATTAATACTTATCCCAAGGTACCTGTCCATAAAGGAAATAGCCAATGGGAGAAAAATCTAGCTGCCAGAGTCACAGGAAAAATACAGAGGAGCCTTGAATCTTTAAGATGGCATATTGTAGAATCTGTTAGCCAATGAAGAATGCCTGAGAACTTCTGTGAAAGTATATGTTGAGAATATAAATAGTGGAACACTGAAATTCATTACAATTACATTGTATAAAATAAAAATGAAAAAAATGTTTCATGACTGAAAGCTTAGAATGCTCCTATATCAATTTTAATAAGGAGAAATACTCTTTCAAGTCTTACCCATAAATCAGAAAAAGGAATTTACACCAGCTTGGCCGTGTATGGTCTAAAATATCATACACAGACCTCCTTTCTGCAAGCAGGCAGCATGCAAATACCAAAGCAATGCAGTTTGTGGGTGTGCAAATGATTGACAAACTTAGTTGTACACTAAATTACAAACTCCCACACTAGTAGACTGTCACACCAAACAATAGGAATACATTTATAATCCTTACTGTCAGAAATTAGAACGTGAGAACCTTAAGTGCTTTAATACAGTTGCTGGCCATATCTGATAAGTTAGTCATTATAACAAATCAAAGAAAGAAAATCCTTCAGTAGGCTGTAATGACTTTGTGCTCTAATTCTGCAGGCACTGGAAGGTCAAAGGCATACCTCCCTTTACAGCCATATATGGCCTGAGGGCCATTGGGTACTTTTTTTTTTTTTAAGATGAATGTTCTGGTATGAGTATGCTACTAGAATCCGGTGACGTTCTTACTCAGGGTGGTCTGTAAATATTCTAAATCTTTGCTTACTATATAAAATTACAAGAAAGCGTTATCTTGCATCACTCACAAGCACTAGATTCCTTATGCTATGCACACCCTCCTAAGCAAATCATTCCCTTTTTTAATAAAAATAGTATGATTTGCTTTATTTTTTCTAATTTCTCTGCTTTTAGCTGGGAATAGTCTTTTTGCTGTATGCATTCTGGTTTGTATAAAAAGCATAAAATGTTACGCTTGTAAGTCAAGTTTATCACAGAGCTTGTGCTTTAAAATACATGGAAAGATCAGTTTTCTACATGCAATTTTGTCTGTCTTTCCCTGACTGCTTCTTTAGTTTTCTCTTTGGCTTCATGCTGTGTGTGCCTCGTTCTGAAAAGGAGATTTCTCTCAATTTACCTACCTTCTGATCTTTCATCTAAACCACCCTGAGTTCTGATCTTTCATCTAAACCATGAGCAGAATCCCAGATGAAGATGGAAAAGATGAAAAGACACTTAAAATATATCCCAGTTTATTTGAAAAAAAAAAAAAAACAGTAGAGCTTGGGGAGAAATTGATCCATTTTGAAGTAAACTATGTATAAGTGAAAACTGAAATTTTGTCAGAGATATATTATTGATTATGTTAGGGTTTTTTTTTTCATGTTTATGGTTTAATTAATTGTATTATTCTTTAACTTGATGATAAGATGCAAACCATAATGTTGAATTAATGCTGACACATGTCCCAGCTTTATCATACTGTAAATGTATGTGACCATCTATGAAAATTTTCTCTCAGATTAATATTATCTGGAGACCAAATGTTGAGAACCAGACCAATAGCTGTAAACTCTTTCAACTTATAAAGAATTAAAATGATTTTCCTGCCTATGGCTTTAATTTTGGGAAGCAAAGTTGTACATTTTGCTCTAACACATGTAATGTTGTTTTGCCAAATCAGACATCTTTCTTCATGGGATAAAATTATAAAGGCATTGCAAAGTAGTTCTCTTGAAACCTTCTAAAACAGATTATGTTCTTTAAAAACTTGATTCTTGACTTTGCATGTTTTAGCACTGCATTCCATTAAACCTGTGTTTGAAGTTACTAGGATTTGCTAAAATATTTGATAATGCCTAAGCAGATAAGAGATTATATGCTTTATGTATATAGTGGAAGGATTTGTTCCAGCTTGGATACAGGGTATTAATTGGCCACCTACAGTGAGCAGTGTTTAATATTTTGCCCCTACCCCCCTTGCCTCACTCCTTTCTTACTGCTTTTCAGGCAGAAGATCATGTAAGTATTCACTGAACTAAATTTGCTAACTTTCTGGAACACATTTAAACAATGTGTGCTACTTGTGTCATATTACATTAACATCACTTCTAATGACAAGTTGTGTATATCTGTAATAAATAGCCCCTCAGGGATCAGATCAAGATTAAGGGAGGGAAAGTACACTGTTGCAGTTAAGTAATTTACAATATCTCAGTAAATGCTTGCAAAGAAATGTTTGCATCAGTGGAGCTGGTTAACAGCACTTGTGGACACATGATTGCAGAATGTTAAACTTTCCAGTGGAAAGTTATAATCATTTGGGTCCAATTTTTAAAAAGTAACCTTTCAACTCTATAGTGTTTGATACTATGTTGTCCACCATATCATATAATGTTTACGACAAAGCATCGCCAGTTTTAAACAGACTAGTATGGGCACAGGGAAATGGTGGAGGTTAAGAAGGAGGGATATTCTGGGCAGGAATCCTTTCAGCCATGGTCATGAAGTTGAGAATACCCTATTTAAACTGAAAAACCTTCCCTGACATGCTCATTTCAAATCAAAGCATTTTTTACTGGTCAGTATAACATACAGAAGAAAATATACAATAATTTTTAGGTAGGACACAGTCAAGTTAAGCAATTGGGTTTGATTAGCCAGGACATATGCAGGACTGTATTTATTCGCACACCATGAAAAACTGCCTGGAAGACTGGTCCCTTCACTAATGTGCTATTAAAATAGTCCACGGTGAGCCTTATCACAAGCTGAGGACCCACTCAGATTCACCTGCAGACATGGACATTTAGTATCAGAGGATTTAAAATTTTATCCTTTTCCCTTTCAAATTTGCCCAGTGCTATTCCAGATCTGAATTCAAACATTGAGTCATCTCTGGATAATTCCTATTAGAATGACATTCAGTCAATTTTGTATTGAACAGTTTTCATTTATGGCTATGGCTAGTAGGGTAGTAATGTCCTGGGACCCAGAAAGTTCACCTATGTCTAATCTTTCAGGAAAGTTGGGAGGGAAGCGATTTTTGTCAGTCAACTTGGGGCATTAGTCTATATCTATAGAGAGTTGAACAGAGGAAGCAATAAAGAACCTAAACAGATTCCTGCCTTTGCTGGTTTTCTTTATTGCAAGTTTGTGCCCTCAAATTGAGTTTGAAGTGAACTGAATATTAAATGCATCCCTGCACAAAAACTCAAAAATTGAATTAAATGCCTTTAAATGGTTATAGCAAGATTGTATTTAACCGCTGCCTTGGACATGATGGGAGATATTGAAGTCTTTATTAGCCTCAACTCACACATAGATACAGGGCTTTTCTGGCTCATTTCAGTACTTAAGGTGCCCAGGGTTACCTGGGAACATTGTGTGGGCTTTTGAGTGTCTCAAAGGTATCCATAAGGGAAAGTCAAACATGAGGCATTTCCAGGAGGGCAATCACAAGTCAAGGTGCTGATTGCTGAGGTGGAGAAGTCCTCATCAAATAATGAGTTAGTGGTGGGTAGTTCTTGCTCCTATTAAGGTGGCGGAAGCTGACTCAGCTTATGCAAATAGGTCCCATGGCCTTCTCTGCTGAGAGGTTCTGAACTCCTCCTTTCTTGGACCTTTCAATCTTCTGTCACTGTGCCTCCTGACAGGATGCAAGGAATCAGAAAAAGAGTTTGTGAAATCCATCCATATCTCTTCTCTAGTTTTCTTTGACTCAATAGAAAATTTCAGAGACACAACAAAAACTTTAGCCTTGAGGGACACTCCATAGCCTGATATTTCAACTGCTCAGCGGCAATGATAAGTCTTAATGGCGTTAGGCTTTGGGATATCAGTTTTAAAAAAAATCAGCAGGCTTTTTCCTTCCTTTTTTTTCCTTTCCTAACCAACCTTGATGCAATGAACCACAACCCACAATCTGCTAGAAGGAATTGAGGGAAGGATGGAGAGATTGGATAGAAACCTTTCATCCAGAAAAGATAAGAGTTGTGCTCTTAAAAAAAAAAAAAAAAAAACTATGTCCTGGCCAGGTGTGATGGCTCACACCTGTAATCCTAGAACTTTGGGAGGCCAAGGCCAGCGGATCACTTGAGCCCAGGAGTTCAAGACCAGCCTGGGCAACATGGCAAAACCTTGTTTCTATTAAAAACATAAAATAATAATAATAATAATAATAATAATAATTAGCCAGGTGTGGTGGTGCACACCTGTATTCCCAGCTACTGAGGGTGCCAAGGTGGGAGGATCACTTGAGCCTGGGAGGTCGAGGCTGCAGTGAGCTATGATTGTGCCACTGCATACCAGCCTGGGTGGCAGTGTGAGACCCTGTCTTAAGAAAAACAAAAACAAAAACAAAAGACTTCACATCATTCTTTGAATTTTCTATATCCCCATTAGCTTGGATAATTGATGAAACCTTCTCTTTTTTTCCAAAGTCAGTTTTAAAAAACTGAGATTGTTTCCATTAAGGTTTTTGGTGGTTCAAAAGATTTTGAAATCTCTAAAGCAGCTCAATTAATATCATGTACCTGAAAAGCAATGATTGCTTCTAGAAAATGTATCCCAAATTTATATCTTTTTAAGAGTTTAACTCTAATTGCCCTATATTCTTTGTATTATTTTTATAAATACAAAATAAAATTATTCCTATTCTCCATGATTTATGAATTTTATTTTTTAAAAGCAATGAAATAAAGTTTATGCAAAGTACTAAAGATCGATCTTTTTTTTTAATACCTGTTTGGACTAGATTTGGGGAGATCTTTAATAACTTTAAGACATACCATAAAATTATCCTTTGAAACAGCACCACCACTTAAAACAGACATCAAAGTATACTTACCTTTATATATCACTCTAATCTTCAAAATAAATTTATACCAAGGGAAAGTTTATGAGTCACAATAGTTTATACAAAAGCAACTAAAAAATGATGAAGTGTGACAATTTTAAAGATGTTGAGGATAATTGTTCCAAAGAATATAAACATCAATTTTATTACTTTTTTCTAGTTTTTCCAATTAAGCTCCAACTGTTATTCTTCCTATTTAATATTTTTTAAATTAGGTACAGAACTATAATGTAAATTATAAAGCTTTTTATTATTTTTTAGACCAAGGTTCACTCTTGTTGCCCAGGCTGGAGTGCAATGGCGTGATCACAGCTCACTGAAACCTCCGCCTCCTGAGTTCAAGTGATTCTCTTGCCTCAGCCTCCCAAGTGGTTGGTATTACAGGTATGCGCCACCATACCCAGATAATTTTGCATTGTCAGTAGAGATGGGGTTTCACCATGTTGGTCAGGCTGGTCTCAAACTCCTGACCTCAGTGCTGGAATTACAGCCTCCCAAAGTGCTGGAATTACAGGCATGAGCCACCATGCCTGGCATTTGTAAAGCTTTTAAAAATGCAACTGCTTTTGGCAATACAAACCTGAAAGCTCCAAACTCTATATTTCTATGTCATAATTTCTAGTTCTCACTTTGACTTTACATCAAATCACATTTTCCCAGGGGAATAGGTCATTTCCATAAAGAGAAACTATTTTTAGCTAATCCTTTTTTAAAAGTAAAGTGAGTTCTGTGAATTTTCAGGATTGATTAATTTTTTTAGCAGACCAAACGAGGTTTGACAAATTTCTAATTTTGTTAAAATACTCTTCAGTAATAAGTGAAGTATTCAATGCAATAAATAAAGTATTCAACACTATAAACAAATGACATCTTTTAAGTCTGAAAAAAAATAAATACTTCCTGCAAGAGCTGACCTAATTTACTTCCAGTTAATGATATGGGGAGAATAATGGTGATTGTCTGGACTCTGTTCATCTTCCTAAATCAGTAGGCAGTTCATAAGCTGGGCCTGGTTGCAGAACAAGGCGTTCCACTGGAGTCCAGCCTTATTTCTCACTCTAATGCTTTCTTTTGCCTTGAATAAAACATTTAACTAACTGCTCTCCTTTCAGTTTTCCTGCTGTGAAATGAAGATATGATAATAATCTTTTTCTTTCCTACAGTGTGTTAGGAGCAATATTTAGCCAAAGCTTGAAAAGTATGTTGACAGTAATAAGATAACATTTCATAGCAGATTATTCATGCTCTTATGGCTGAACACCCACTGAAATGTCTCAATAGAATATACCCTAAGTAATTTTTGTATGTTAGGAAAGGATTCTGGTGATTAAATTATCCTTTTTGGGAGAGAGAGGGAGGGCAAAAATGTTAACTTCTTAGGAGCAAAAGAGAAGGGAAAAAATAACTAACATGTTGATTTTGTAAATATGGTATAACAGAGACACTTTTTTTCCTTATTCAAGACCTCAATGTTGCTAGGTCTCTGTTTTTGGGGAGAACTTAAAGTGGGTTATGAGTATTGAATAATAGACAAGGTATAATTTTTATGAGTTTCTAAGTGATGTATTAGGTTGGTGCAAAAGTAATTTTGGTTTCTGTCATGACTTTTAATAGTCTTACCTAATAGTTTACAAATTGGTATATATTCAGCTATAAGTACATGTGATATTTTGATGTCATTTTATCACTTTAACTTTGGGGCTGCAATCTTCATTGAAACCAGATTTTTCCATGTTCCCCGAGGTTTTCTTCCTTTTTTTCATGCCTACCCTCTGATGCCAATACAAACAGCGAGTCCCCTTGACCTCAAAGGGAGCTTTGTGCTTAGATTCACTACTTTGGACAGGGAATTAACTGGAAGAAGGGACATGAAGTCCTAAATTCCACCTGATACAGTTGGCCCAGGGTCTTCAGATATTTCTCTAAAATGCTATGATTTTTCATAATTATTTCATTTGCCATCAAAGTGAAAAAAAGATGGATTTCATCATATATGCCCAAAGTACAACACTTTGTGCCAATACAAGAATATTTGCAATTTCTATGGGATCATGCATGCACCAGTCTTAATCAGCATGTACATTTCAGAAACCTGTTCAATGCTAGTTGTTTTCTCTTTCAAATTTTAATGAAAATAGCCTTAGAGTTGTATCAAGTGCAACCAAAATAAAACAAAATAAATTGCTAACCTACCACGAATTCAAGAATTATGTGGACACCATCTAAGTTACTTTAACGTAAGATATAAATCCAGAGATTTCTCATGCCATCATTTTGTAAATAATTACAGTTCTGCTGAATCTGTTGTATAAAGTTTACATGGGAGGTTCAGTGCACCCTTGCTCTTGTTTAGAACATTCGGAACCACCAGAGAGCTGTTGATATATGGCTGTGCTGTTTCAGTGCCTAAGACATCTACTACATGGGAGCATAATAAACAGGGCATAAAGACAGGTTTGTGCAAGCAGTTTGGAGTGACCTTTTTGGCAGCTGAAATACATCTTGAGTACATGGTGCTGATGTGGACAGACATGTAAACTTAGTCTTGTTACCACAACTACTAGTTCTACAAATATACTCAGATGCCCAAAATGTACATCACTCTTAGGAAAGTGATTTTAAATAGAGAGTTGTAGTTGAGGAATAGCAATTCAGATAACATCAGAAACCATTAGAAATCTCTGTGATTGAGTTTAACCAAAGTGTTGAAAGCATAGAGTTAGGTAGATTTAATCCAAAAGGCAACAAAGTTAAGATCCTCTTGATAGCTTATTTAGATAAAATGAGATGGCTTGATTTTTTTTTTTTAAGCAATAGAAATGTATGAGTTGCTTGCTTCTCAAAGCTAAACAGCAGAAGAATGGCCAAGTCAATGCATTTATGACAATGCATTTAAGTATAAATGCAGATATATTTACCTAATAATTTGAGTAATAAAACAGGCACTTGTGTACCAAATTTGGACAACTGGACAACACATGAGCTTTAATCCAATATTTAAATATTGCTTAACCAATGAGGTCAGCTCGGTCTCTAGCTCCAACCTGGCTCTCCTAGTTTACTTGGTGTTTCCAGGGTAGTACTGACAGGGGAAGCCCTCTGATTTAGCAAAATGACTTTGCCCTGTGTTTTCCTCTAGCACAGACACACCAATGACATCAATTTTAGTCCCCCAATGTGGTTGATGCTTCAGAGCACTTGGATTTTCTCCTCGTTGATCCAGTCAAACCTCTTGTTGAATCCACTCCTTGTTTATTCTGAAATGACTCACACGTTTTCAGGAAAACGTTTTAGCTTATCTTCAGTTATTATTTGATTAAAAAAAAGAAAACTTTTAAGATGACTGAACAAGAATTATTATTTTTGGCAATTAACAAGAAACCTGAAATCAGTAGAAACGTTAGATGGAAAGCACTTTCAAAAGGCATGCAAAAATGAAAATGGCAATCTAGAAATAAGGAAGGGAGTTGTGTGTGAGGTTGGAAAGGAGGGGGTGTTTAATTCCTATTTCACTAGTTCTCATGAGGTGAAATTCTTCCCTATATTTTCATTCTCTTGTTCCCAAGTCCCCACTCCCTGACCATCAGGAAGGCTGGAAAGACTAATCAGATTCATGAGTTTGGGGAAAATTTTGAACTTGTAGAAATGGATCCCCTTTCTCCCTTCTCTTTACCTAGGAGCCAATTTCTTGAATAAAACACAGCTTCTGGTCTGTTTCTCCACGACTATGTTTACATGACCGCTTCCATGTGGGATGACTTCCATTATGGTAGCCTTTCATTGTTGAGTTGTGCCTGCCCCTAATTCTTCTGTTCTGTATTTAGAAACTATTCTTCAAGCTAGACCCTAGCCATAAAAAGTGACTTTCTTTTCTTTTTTTTAATAACAGCTTTATTGAGATATAATTTGTATGCTATAAAGTTCACTCTTTTAAAGTGTACAATTCATTGATATTTAGTATCTTCACAGAGGTGTACCACTATCACCATAATCAATTTTAAAGTATTCTTATCACTCCCCCCCAGGACACCATCCCTTTACCACCCCAACCCTAATCTCCCATTGCTCCCTGCCCTAAGCAACAACAGTTCTACTTTCTGTCTCTATAAATTTGCCCATTCTTACTATTTTCTGAAAAAAAGTGACATTTTAAACTGTATCTGTCTTCATTCTTTTTTTTTTTTTCCATTGGAAAACCTACTGAGGAAAAGGTATTCTATGAAGAAAGTGTATTTATTTATGGGCCTACTCAAAATCAAATAAAGAAAACTGAAACATTATTAAGGCAAATGTGTTTGCTGGTAAATTTTAAACACAATTTTAAATAAATTTTAATGCATATTATGAAGTATTCTTAAAATTGTTATACTGGTATTCACAACTCTTCCAATAAGTGGGGTATGGTCACATTTTAGTGAGAAAATCATTAATAAGTAAGCTGTAGAAAATGGATTGAAGTGATCAAGCAGACGAGAGTCTTTCATATGGTGGTCCAGTCAGCAAAAATCTGCATCTGTTTGTCCTTCTGACTACTGTTGTTAGTTATATTAATTGAATAAAGATTATGTCCACAGCATGTGGAAAATGACTAGTCTTTTTCATGTTTAGACATAGATTTAGGTTCAGAGGAAATGGATGAGTTTAACCATTCAAAATAAGGGAACTCTTAAAATAAGCTTCGCTATCTGATATTCTCTTTCCTAATTAGTTTTTCTTTTATACCTGTTTCCAAGGCTATGTATTCTGTTTACTAAGCAGTGCTTTAAAGCAACACAGTTGAGAATTAAGCTAAAATGTTAGACATGAGAAAGAAGCCTGTATGTGTACACCTGTGTATATACATGTTTATGATATAAATTACAAATACAACATACATACTTATTTATAGAGAGATGATAGATACATACATACATACAAAACCAGTCTCTGATTAGGAAACTTCAGTATTTAAAGCCCCAAATGGTTTTAACAGTATCAGAAATAACTTATTAAAAGCCTTGTAGTTATATAGTGTTCTGTTAAACAGGACAGAAGCAAAATGGCATAAACTCAGGTTCTGACTTTTATGTAGCTTATTTCCTTAAGCAAAGCCAAAAACCGTTAAGGGAAAAGATCACTCTAAAACATTCCAATAGGCAAAAAGACTGGGAATACAGAGTCCTTTAAGAATTATCACAAGTCCATAGCAATTGGTATGCAAAGTAGAGTGGCTAAAATACTATAGGAGTTTGTTTTTCTCTCATGTCAGCTTAGTCAGTGGGCAGAGGTGAGAAGGAAGAAAGGGAGGAAGGTCAAGGATGCTTCAGGGGCCTCCCTGTATCATTGGAACTCCATGTTCCTCTTCTTTAGTACTCATCCTCAGGGTCATCTTCAATTTGTAAGGTGGTCTCTGTAGCTACCCTCATCACATCTACATTCTAGATAAGAAATACAGAGAAGCAAAAGAGCTGCTGGAACTATTAAAGAACTTTTCTGGAAACTCCACTTATCAACTTCCTCTTATATGTCCTCATCTTCCCCTATCTGTGAAGGAGGCTAGACAACATCAATATTCAGCTATATTGCTTTAATTGTGGTAGAATAGATGCTAGAGACCCAACATCGAATAAAGCAGTTTCTGCTATAGACACTGGGGAAGATTTACATTGTATGATGTTTCAGCATGATAATAATAAAATTATAACAACAAATACTCCTATTGCCTGTAGTATGTGCTTAGCTCTAAAATCTTTATATATATTAGAACACTTGTGGAAGATTTCCTTAAATGTCTGAAGAAGCTTTTCCATGATACATGAAAATGAGACAATGACACGTGATTTCTAATGGCATCCTCTTTGTTCCTGCTTGGGAATATTATGACCAGAAACTGCCGCACAACTTCTAAAATCACAATGAAGACTTGACCTTAGTAATGCAGAATGGACAAATCTTGATGGCACAGAATTACAGAAAATGCCAGAACGAATTTCAGTGATCATGAGGCATTTGAGAACACGAGCCTTGGCAATTTTTTGAAAAGCTTGGCTTCCCAACTAGTATTCATGAAAATCTCCAAGCTTTTTAATGAAGGTTTGTTCAGTTGTGTCACCATTGACATCATCACAGCCAATTCAGTTCTCATTACCAATGGACTAAAACAGAGAATTGTGTAATAGGTCAATTTTTATTAAGTCCATATTCCACAGCCATGTTCAAAGACTCAACAAAGAAAGTTAGACTCAGTCAATGTAAGATTTTCATTGGCAACATGGCTAAAAATCATCACTGAATTTTTTTCTTGATTTTCCTTGGCAGCACTGTATGTAACAGTGTGCTGATTGACCATGACACATAAAATTAAATCCGTGTCTTCTTTCAGCAGGCTGGTGGATAAAATGAGACACCATTCTATCAAGCATCACTCTCAAAAAACAAAGGAGTATTCATGCCAATCTTTCACATGCTAAAGGAATTGATTCAGGGTCTTGGGTAATTCCTCAAAATAACTTTTGCCATTAGTTAATGTTAACTAGTAGGAATGAATTGTAAAAGTCTGTAATGCAGCCAATCTAACAGTGTTAAAATGGAGATGGTTCCCTGGGTGAGACATATGTGGAGAAGGAATGACAGCAGAAACCACAGTGGCCATTGTCTGTACAATAAACCACACTGAGACAGCTTAGAAGGGGAAGAAACCAAAATATTTTGCAAGAGAATTTCAAATTACAACAGCAAATAAACCAATAATCTGAAAAACAGAAATCATAAAATAATAATAGGAAACACAGAAATCAGAAAAATTATTACTGTAGAATCCACGAACCCTGCAAAATTGAATGAAAGAGCCATTAGCTGTAATAGCTTTTGCTGATGGTGCTTACAGTTTCAAAACACAAGTTAGCCTTCAGGTGGCCTCTCTTAAAGTAGTAATCTTTTAAAGTCATATTTTGAGTAGATGTCAGTTGTTCTATCTTCAAAACAGAGGACATTTTGATATAATATAGAGAATACATATGTTATGTACATGTATATATTAAAATAGAGGATGCATATATTATGTATATATAAACTTAATATGCGTGTGTGTATATATTATCTTAATATGTAATATTTTGTATATATATTATTTTTATATATATTTATATTTTTATATATATTTATACATTATTTTGTGTATATATATAATTTGTATTTGTTCATAAATCAAGATTCCAAACTCTTCAGCCTAGTGTTCCAGACATGACATATTCTTGAATAAACCTACCTATTTAGTCTTTATCTATTGTACATGTAATTTTATTTTATGTCCTATTCTTTTATGCACTATTCCCAGAATAAATTCTTTATCCAGTCAGACTAGTCTTCTTCCTGTTATCAATAGGCCACATACACAGCCTGGTCAAAACTTTTCCAACATTATGCCCCTGGCTAGAATGACCTTTTTTCTTTTCATTTGTTCAAACCCCTCTTTAACAATCCTGAAGACAAACTCTATGAAATAATTTCCCTACTTTAATCATGTTCTGCTATGACCCCTAAAAGAAATGTCATCACCACGCATTGGACACTAAATCAAAATGTACTGCATTTTTACTTAGCATCAATCTTGCCTTTTCTTCTCTCCTCCAAGTGAATTGTAACCTTTATACGGACAGGGACCATGTCTTAAACGTTTTTTGTACCTTATGGTACACCTAAGGCACAGTTATGCACGTTCCATCAAGCATCACTCTCAAAACCAAAGCTTTTTTCCAAAGTGGTATTTTTGCCAATATTTTTTTGCTGCTTTAACACTTGGACCGACTACAAGAGTTGATTCAGGTTCTTTAGTAATTCATCAAAATCACTTGTGCCATTAGTGAATTTTGATGCATTTTATGGTGTTTTTCAAAGACTTTGACTTTATTATTACAACTTAGCTCATAGTAACTCTAAGAGAATGGCACAACAGATGCTATTATTTGCATTTTAAAGATGGGAATGTGAAACCCAGTGATATTAAATGCCTTGTGAAATGATATATAACTAGTTATAGGCAAGACTGGGAGGAGGGCCCATATTTTCCGTTCTCAACATTACTGAAGATATTTGGTATTGAAAACAAAAAAATCAGCAATATATATCTGTATTTTTGTACTCAGATATTTTTCTGAATGTGCAAAGAAAACAATCAGAGCTAATATTTTTACAGGAATTCCTGTCCACAATAGTCGAGCCTCAATTATTCACTGATCAATTTCCTATGATTTTTGGCTTCTTCCTCCTGGTTTACAAATGAAAGAGTTGGTGAGTTTTAAAAGCAAAGCTTCTTACATCGTTTAGCTATCTGGTGGCATTTAATAGCACTAAACTGCCACTGATGATGATTTCTTTTTCAATTCATTTCCACAATACAAACAATGTTATTAAAAGTAAACTGTTAGAGATATGCTTACAAGTTGAGTCTCTCAAATCTTGCCCCACTTCCCTTAATACACAGGCATGAAAAGTCAGTGGGCAGAGGACAAGGGCAGCTGGCTCCCTTGGAATCAGCCTGCTGGCTCCTTAATGGTGCCTTGCATCATTACCTTGCACATCTTTGAAGCCTTCTCTGTTTGCACTGTCAAAGCCTCATTTTTACCTCCATTTAATTGACTAAATCAAAAGCAAAGGCCTAGCAATGAGACTTACTATACACATATGCCCACCTATTCTTACAGGATCTGTTCCCTTTCACCCTTTATGACATAGGCAAAGAGGCCCATTCAAGGGACTCACATGGTTCATTGTCCGCATCCTGGGAGTCTTAATGCTCAAAGCTGTAATAAGAAAACTAGGATGCACTTAGGATTGCCAGCTTAGACCACAGACACCTAGTTAAATTGAAACTTCAGATAAATAAATTTTCTTAACATAAGCATAACCCTTACAATATGTGGGACACAGAAAAAAATTATTCATCATTTATCTGAAATTCTAACTCAGCTGGTTGTTCTGTATTTTTGTTCACTCGGTCTGGGCAGTTCTAGATACACCATCCAAGAATTATCATGCCAGTTTTTTTTCCCAATGGCCCCAGATCAGGCAGCCTTTTGTACAGTAGGTCCCTTGCTGTGGCATTGCCCTCTTCCCTGGGGGCTGCCCGGTCAAGGAGGAGAACACATCAGCGTGGTGCTGGAAGCTTCTTGCCTTCATCACTGCTCCACATTGACATCATACAAAGACAGTCCATGTTTTTAGGTAGTATCACAAAAGTATAATTTTGTATACAATATTTTGTTATTAAAAATATATTTGACTCTAGAGCACCACTTAGGACAATCATTGGTTTTGAAAATATGTATTACTTAACTCATAAATAAATGAAGGGTTTTTTTCTTAACTCAAAAGATATTTTTACCAATCTCTTCTAAGGAATATGGTGAAGAAAAATCTCACAGGAAAATAAAAAACTTACTATTTAGCAACATAACCTGTGATTTTTTTAAAATTAAGCTTGAATTCTAAGGAAATTACTGAAAGTGCCATTGAAGAAGTCAACACCTTACAGCAGTGATTTATAAACAGTGAGCTTTCAATTTTATATGGGGATATTAAACCTGTGTGTTGAGAAGAATAGAAGCACCTCTCATTAAGCTTACAATTTATAACCAAAATATATTACAGAGATTTGTCCAGTATCACATGCAGATATTATAGAGCTTGGGATCTAATAATCACATCTCAGAAAGGTTTGCTTTCTTTTATTTAAAAATAACAACAACAAAAAATCCCACATTTCCCATAGGCAGAGTATTTCTAAAACAGCATTAGTGATGATTTAAAAATTGAGATACATCTTATTTACCAAATCTACTTGAACTCATTTGATGACTAACTAAAGAAAATAAAACATGAATTAAATGAAATTCATTCATTTAATTTCAGATGTTTACTGAGTATTCACTATGTGCAAGGCATTTTTAGGCACGAAGAATAAAGTTGTGGACAAAAAGATTAAAATTTCTCTTTCTTAAAGCTTGCCACTACTGAGAGACAGATGCTAAGTTAAATATGTAATTTGATAAATAGTATTAAGTGCTAAACAGAAAAATAAATTGGAAATATAGATTTGGAAATATAGATTTTCAACGAGTTTAATTATGTGATTGACCATTCATTAATCAGAAAATGTTGCTTTAAGACCTTGTTGTTGAAAAGCTTCTAAATTACATGCATTGTGCTTTCAACAAATGTTTAGCACTATCTCAGTGATGCTATGCTGACTAGCGAGTCAGTCTGGTCCTGCTCCAGTGAGCTGGAAATCGTAAGACCTGACACCCAATGGTGATAAGACACCTCCTAGTTTTACCACCCACTTCTCTTTGGGTGTGTTATCTACCGATTTTTTATTCATCATTCTCTCTCTCTCTTTTTTTTTTTTTTTTTGAGACAAGGTCTCACTCTGTCTTCCAGGAGTACAGTGATGCAATCTCAGCTCACTGCAACCTCTGCCTACCAGGGCTCCAGTGATCCTCCCACCTTAGCCCCCATCCGAGTAGCTGGGACCACAGGCAACACCACCAACCTGGATAATTTTTGTATTTTTTGTAGAGGCAGTGTTTCACCATGTTGCCCACACTGGTCTTAAACTCTTGGACTCAAGTGATTCACCTGCCTTGGCTTCCCAAAGTGCTGGCATTACAGATATGAGCCACCACGCCCATCTCCATTGTTAACTACAGACATTTGACCCTAAATTTTTATGCCACTTTCCAACATCAGCTGTAACAATAACTTGAGTGTTTTCCATCATCACTTGAACAAATAAACCATCTAACACAGCAGCCCCGCAGTTCTTCGACACTCACAACTCTGACGACCATCACTCAACGTGAGCAATCCTCTCCTCTTGCCACATCCTGACTGATGCCATTGTGGGAAACTTCCCCAACTCTGAAATCTAAACCTCTAGCACATGCATCTGCCCAGGCTCATGCCCCAATTTCCTGCTTTATATCCTTCCAGTCCTTTCACGATGATCAACTCATCTAGTCACTCTCTCAGCAAATGTTTGTTGAATATCTACTGTGAGAGGAGTACGTGAAAGACATAAGATGTAGCAGTAAAAATGAGAAACATGCTCAATGAACCACCAATATCTCAGGGGAGAAAGATAGTAGGTGAGTAATTACAAGTGTGATGAACATGAGAACCTGGAGTGTAGGTGCCAGGGGGAGCTTACCATGCCAGGGGCCTAAGTATTTTTCTCTGAGAAGCTTGTCTCTGAGATAGTTTCCAAATTTATATAGAAACTAAATCATGAGGAGCCAGCTAAGCAGAGTGTAAAGAAGGGTATTCTCGCAGGAGGACAAGCATATTCAAAAGGTCTGAGGCATGAGATATTTGCACTTCCACAGAGAGCAGATCAACTGAAAATACCCAAGTGAGTCTGGGACACAGCAGTTGTGCTGAAGAATGAAGACTCATAGAGCTGAAGCAGGTTAAATCACATGGGCTGGGGCCACCAGTGTTTGAGGATGTTGAAATTTATCCTAACAGCAATGAAGAGTGTTTGCCCAGTCTAAAATTCCCAGTCAGTCATATAAATTGCTCTTTTACCAATATTTATGGCATCATCGAACCACAAATCTGCATTGAATTAAAATCTGCCTTTTCTATTCTTTTTCCCTTTGTGCCTCAGTGCTGTTGAAGGAAATCACACAGCCAAGATGATCGCCATGGTTTCAATCTCTTGTCTTCCCAACTCATTTGGAGTTTTTATGCCACTTATATGTCTCTTTGCTCCTTTCTGGTCAGCTGTCTTATTCCTCTCAGTGGATATTCCAAACCTTTGTAATCGTCTATTCCCACTCCCACAATCCATAGATGGCTTTATTTCCAATGCAAGCAAGGCCATTGAGCAGAATGTACTCAATGTCACACCTTCCCCAACCTAAACACCTATCTATAGCCTCACTTCCACAACCACCTCCTTTCCTCTATTCATGAGTTTAGGGTCATTTTTCCTACATACCACCTATTTCTCCCATTTTACTTGTGAACATTTTCTCACATTTTTGTTCCTTCATTTATCCCTTCATTTTTCTGAATCTTTAGCCTGCCTAACAGCCTCTATTTTGTTTCTGTATGGTGTATATAAATGTTTTGTGTCTTGTGTCACATTCTCATGGAATATGTTTGTAGGTGTGCCTTGCCTTATGGACCATACGCTCCTCAGAGTTAGGGATCATGGTTTCATCTTCTGCCCCATCCATGGACGTCACCTCCTTCTCAAAGTAGGGCTTCCCCTCCTCTCTAGGTCATTCTGAAACAGAACACAAGGTGACAGTGTCTTCCATATTCTACACATGTTTTTGAGGTTTCATAGAAAGAAATAAGAAACAAACAAAAAAGATTCCCAGGGTTCAGCAAGGAGGAAATGTTTAGATAGCAACAATCATCTCAGAGCACTTGCGAGGTTCGCACCTGTAATCCCAGGGGATCTCCTAGAGTTTGGTTACAGGCTGTCGGGCTGGGATGAGGAGCAACTGGGGAGGAATGCGGAAGTCATGAGAAAGCGAGAAGTCTGCTGAGATGCGGCCTCCCAACCTTGAGCGTCCAGGGCCAAAACAGAAGCCAGGGAGAATCAGAAATGTGGTTAGGAGATGTGAAGACACTAGGAAGCCATGGCTCTATAGTACTGAGAAGGAAAGAGGAAAGAAAGGTGCACTAATCACTCACACGGGAGCTGCTCATAACTAAGGGATATGAGAGAATTTTCTAAGTTCAGTGACCTGGCTTAAACATCATGTATTTATGTTCTGAACCTGCAGTCAAGCAAAAATTTTGTTTCACCTGTGGGAATGCTGCAGTTTGCATAGCTTCCTATCTGCTGTGTTATCACAGTC
Organism: Plecturocebus donacophilus; assembly: GCA_004027715.1. Lineage (NCBI taxonomy): Eukaryota > Metazoa > Chordata > Mammalia > Primates > Pitheciidae > Plecturocebus > Plecturocebus donacophilus. Next base: position 50,315 of record PVKP010005197.1, on the reverse strand, counting down.
TTTACTGGGACTGCTGCATACCATCGTAGAAGCCAACAACGGCCCTGGAGTTTAGCACACCATGTAGATAATATTTCTTTATTTGCTAGCTTCCCCACAAGACAATAAGCCTCACAAAAGCAGGGACCATGTCTTCAGTCTTTGTCATTCTTCTGCCTCTAGTACCTAGCAATAGCTAATATGTGTGGAGGTACCATTATTATTACTCATATAGATTAGACGACTGAGTCTCTAAAAGGTTAAGAATCTCATCCAAGATTACACAGTGCTTTTTTTTTTTTTAATACTCTGCCTGCTACCTCTGGCAGTACCAGGTACCTAGTAGGTTCTCAATATAAGGATAAATTATATGTGGACCAAAACCAGTTACCTGATAAATGCTTTGAGGAGTGATGGGGTGAGGGATAGTAATTTTAGTGAAGAAAGTATGGCTGGCCGGGCATGGTGGCTCACACCTGGAATCCCAGCACTTTGGGAGGCCAAGATGGGTGGATCACTTGAGGTCTGGAGTTCTAGACCAGCCTGGACAACATGGTGAAACCCCATCTCTACTAAAAATACAAAAATTAGTAGGGCACAGTGGTCCGCGCCTGTAATTCCGGCTACTCCAGAGGCTACTCAAGGAGAATCACTCGAACCCTGAACCTGGGAGCCGGAGGTTGCAGTGAGCCAAGATTGTGTCATTGCACTCCAGCCTGGGTGACAGAGTGAGACTCCAGCTTAAAAAAAAAGAATGTATAATGCTTATTAATTTTAGGCTTTAGACTAGGAAATAATGATTTTGTGGTGAACCTAGAGTTTTCATGTCATCTCTAACTAGTATTAGAGTAGCTGCTTATCTCAAGACAGAGTTCAACCCTGCTGAGAGAGGACAGATAAACTTCGGGGAGAGGACAAAGGAAAAACAGACGGAGACAACCTGGGCAGAGAGCACTGAAGAGAGGAGAACCTAAGAGGAGAACAGAGAGAGACAGCGGAATGCCCCCCTCATCCTATCTTGGGAAATGTAGTCAGGTTGAGCCAAAGGTATGCTGTTTTTAAAACAGTATTGTTTACAAAGGAAAGTAATTCATTTCAATGCTACTGACTCAATGTTCCAACTTTTGGTTTTTTTATCTTACAGCCTATGAGAGTAAAAATTCCCAATCTATTCGCATCTAAATGGTATAGTTTATACTCACGTCCCTTAGTATGCGCACATACACTTTCAACAATACTAAAGAAAATCAATTCTGGCAGAGGCTGACCAAATGAAAGTTGTAAATTACACAGCCTGTGAGCTAACCTCATAAGCAACTGATGCTTATTAATAATGAAAGGCATTTACTTCTTCAATCTCATCTGTTTTTAGTAGAGTTGCTGTTTCTTCTGGACTATTTTCTTTGGGATTGTTTACCTTCTTCTGCAATGCAGACCCCACAGATGCAGGCACAGGCCATATTATCTACGTTGTGTCCATAGGGGACATGTCCCTGTGTCCAGAAATTGGTGGGATCGCAGATAAGCAGCAGGACATGATGCAGCAGTTGGTCTAATTCTTTCAAGCACTCTGACTCAGGAAGGATAGTTCAAAGCATCTGCTTAAGAATGCTTTATGCTCTCAATGATGTGGAAAAGATATACATGAATAAAAGAGAAATGAAAGTCATCACAAGGATGAGTGAAACCTTTCGGGTGGAGGGTTTTGTTTACAGTGCTTTTGGTTTGCCTTGCTTGGAAGCAGCTTTGTAGTGTGCAGTTAAAGCTATATGTAATGTAGCTGAGGAAAATCTTAATTAACAAATTCATAATGGGCTGTAGGTTCTCAGTAGGTGGATTCACTTGCCTTCTTGGGAGATTTTTAAGACATGGGCTGTTGACAGTTAAAATTGCTTCAATACAAGATGGCTTTGATTGAGAGTGACCTTACAACTCACCATATTAACTCACAAATGTAACTGATATAAGTGAACTTGCCCTCCTCCCTGGTGGGCAAGAGTCACAAAATCACCATGTCATATGCCCCAGTGTAGACCAAGGGGCTGTCCTTTCTTCAGCAGCAGGGGGGTCATTGCAGATGAGGGCTTTGAAGATTTTAGGCAGAGCTTTGTGTGGACACTGGGGAAGAAACTGCCTGCATCGTTCTGATGTTAAACAAAGGGTAAATATAGTCTGCTGATTTGAGAACTTCCTAAATAACAAGTTCACAAGATCACATTTCGAAGTTTATCAAATAGACACTAGGGAGGCTGTTCATGGATACAGAAGTGATGACCATTCAGCTTCAAATTCCTCAGGATCCTAAAGGCTACCTGTCCCAGAGTCTTTAGGAAATCGTTGGAACCCACCTCAAATATACTTTCCTTCTGCTAGATTTTACTTGGAGGTAGGGTAATAGTTACGGGGCTTTGAGGGGGTGTCACAGTTTTATTAGAATTCTACAGAGTGGCTTATAGTACAGCACAGTTTTAAAAAATGCATGTAAAAAAAAATACCTCCTTCTCACCACTCTGCCCCCTCGTACTCCCCCCGAAGACTTTCACATAATTAGCTGCAGTTAGTGGATGTGATAGCAGTTGCCTGCTAATGGTTGTGTTTAAAATTCCTGTTTCTTATCTTATTTACTGATTGATGGGAAGGTGATTTACAGATCTCCCTCCAGGACCCCAATTCCTCTCCTGGGCGGAGTGAATCGTTTGACACAGGGAACATTAGACAACACGTTTGCTTCCTTGCTAAATCCCGTTTGGCTACGTCATGTAGCCGGATGCTCGGCCTCCCAGCTGTGTCTGCATTGTGTCTTATCGGAACCACCTGAAGAGCCTGGCCACACAGGGTGGCCTTCCTTAATTTAAAATCCACAGAGCAGATTTTTCTTTTTTTTTGGTCAGCAAACTCCAGCATGTGACTTTGTTTTTTAAATGTTCACTTTTCTTCTTAAATCAGTCCCCCTGATTTTAACTAAAAAATAAATAAGTAAACAAGAAAACACTGGGTTACTCTCAAAGAGATCAGACTTTTAAAAACTCAAATGATTTCCTACAGCCAGTCTGTTTTGCAGTGTTTTTTTTTTTTTTTTTTTTTTCTTGTTTTTCTTTTTCTGCTTTTCTCCCCCTGTAGATTCTGAAAAGAAGTAACGGGCTGTAGGCATCGCCTGTGGCTTGCTGGTCGCACTCCTTGGGTGGTCTGAGCCGACTTTATGATTTATTCAGCTAATGGGAAGGGAGCATGACCCCCAGTGGCCACAGAAAGAGAGCTGCATGTGGGTTTAATGCTTTCACCACAAAAATGTCTGCTATGACTAAGCTCTGCGGCTGAAGTCACTGTCTGAATGGTGCTAAAAAGGAACTTAGGCATTAAGTGTGCACTATTTACTATAGATCGGCTCTTGGGATTAGGCCAAGGGCTTCGTACTCAGTTTCAAAGAATAGCATGGAAGCTGCTAGGAAAATTAGAGCTGTGCAATTTATTTTTACCAGTCTCCCTGGTGAGTTACTCAGTGAAGGATTTACCTCATATGCTTTTTTTTCTCCCCTCTGTGACTAAAGAGTCATTTAAAACGTGTCAGTTTGTGCATTTTACAGAGTTTTATTGTGGAGGTATCCCTATTTTTTTGTTTATCACAGCCATGAATCACTGTGATTGTACTTTAATGTTAATTTGAAGCTATAAAAGAATGCCTAATGTTGAAAGAAAGAAAAAGCAAAGGAGAGGGAAAGGGAGGAGAGGGGCCGTGGAGTAACGTTCCTTCGCCACCCACTGCCTGGCGAGAGACGCCTCTTTGATCAGGAGTCGCCCCTCCCTGGCAGCGTCGTTGCTGGTGCAGAGGAATGAACACAGTTTGCTTCATGTTGATTCTTTCACCGTGAGGGAAGGGGATGGATGGAGTGGGGAGGAGGGAGACAGGGAGACCTGTTTGTAATTTTGACTAAGACGGATGATTTTTACAGTCAGTGTAATACCTGCTGTTGAAGTTCCAGCACGTTTGCTTCTGGTGGACTTGACAAATGTCCCGAATTAAGAAATGAATCCTTTTGATGTCTGTAGCTTAGGTTCCTGGGGCCAGAATGCTGCCAGCCTTTGCAGAATATGCCTCCATAGTATTTTATACCTCAGGGTGTCCACAGAGAACACCTGGCCAGTCCAAGTCCCTGGCTTGAAAACATTGCACCTACGAAAGCCCAGCATTTCTTTGGCACTTGGTGTTTGCAGCTTAAACCAATTGAAACTTAGAATTTAGCTCAGCGCCAGCCAGAGCTCCCTATTAGAGTAATATGGAACGCTTCCCCCGTTCCCCCAGATGTACTAAGGGACTTTATTTTCAGTTATTGTTCCAAACATTTTCTTGTAAAAACTTGTTCTTATATCCTGGCAAATAAATGCCGTTTCTTATAATAAGGGTTAGCCACTGAGAGAGACTTCAAGGCTGAGCTCGAGTCCCCCATCCCCCTTGTAAGACTTAGTCTTAGTTGCATTACAGATTAGACAGGGCTCTGTGATCCTAAACAATCATTCCACGGGCAGGACTTCATTTTCCCCATCTGTGAAATGGAAATAGCAATCCAGGGCTGCATCAGACTAAATGGCTATTGAGCCCTTAGAGATTTACAAGATTATCATCAAAAGACAGTACTTGACCTTTTATTTTCCCAGGACTAGAAATGATAGGAGGGTCAGAAAAACCATGTTCCTAAGTCATGCTGTTCTCCCTGCAGGTAGATTAAAAAATTTAAAAATCAAGGAAGTTGTCCCCATTGTTTCCCACTTTGCCTTGTTTCCTATCTCCTTTCTAGCATTTGACAAATTCAAAGGGGACAACTTCTTTTCAAAAATGGTGATATCATATCAATAGGACATTGACAGTAGAGAAATATCTCAAAACCAAGCAAAACCTAAATTCCATGTAACATCCTTCATTACATTTTAGGATGAAAAGAGGATATTAGCGGAAAAACTAGTGAAATCTCAATACAGCCTGTCATTTAGTTAACAGTATTGTACCAATGTTAATTTCTTAGTTTGGATCAATGTACCATGGTTATATACGATATTACTATTAGGAGAAGTGGAGTGAAAGGCCTACAGGAGCTCTGTACTATCTAGCAACACTTCTATAAGCCTAATATTATCTCAAAATTAAAAGGCTATAAAAGAAAACCTAACAGACGATTGTCCAAAAATTGATCTATTTGCGATCTTGATGAATAACTTCTGTCTCTTCCCCAAACCGAGATACTTCCATACTCCAGTCTATTTTCCAAAGCTATATGGAAAGTTCATTTGGGTAATACCCACAGCTTAAACGGCTATGAAAGCATCCAGCGCTGAACATCTTATTCTCCCAGACCAGCTACTAGTTGCCTGCACCGTGTAAGACACTGCACTGAGTAATTTAGACTCAATATGTTCTCCATGGAAATTGCCCTATATGAGAGAAAAATAAATAATGCTGTAGATAAAAGCAGCAGAATAAAAATGGAAATAATATTAAATATTACATTGTTTTTGCAATACACAATGCAGGTATTTTCACTGCACTGATCAGTGAGGTCTGATGAGGCCATTTAGCCAGATGCCATACCTCCAGGACTTAACACAAAAACCAGGCATGTTAGTATTTAATAAATATTTTTGAAATGAATGAAGCTCAGCACACATTTTACATGAGCTGGAGTTCACAGCTGTAACGTCAAGGACAGACGTATTATGACAAAGGTTCAGTTTGCACTGAGTATTGTATTGTTTTTCTTTCCATTTGTCCTTCCAGCCCAAAGTAAAAAGGCAGGATAAATAATGATGGAGGGAAGATACCACCTGAAATATAGCTGCCTTTCAGGACTTTTTAAGCAAGTGTTGTTTTTGGCATTGTGTATTCATTCTCGGTTAAAGCATTAGTGAGAGAGAGAAACACGAGAAGAAGAATTGCAAGGGAATGAGGGTAATGAGGACCAAAGGAATCTTTCTTCTGGTGTGGGTTTCCCACCCTAATTGGTTGCCACTCTAAACCACTGAGTGAGGCATGTTGGGCCAATGGATCAGCACCAATGCTGTGCCTGTCTGCATCTGTGTGTTTCTGGCACACAGGTGTTTCAGCTTTATTCAGCCAGGAAGCAGCTTTTTCCTCTTCTTTTTCAGGGGAGGGAGTTTTGGGGAGATGGGAACACCCACGATTGTTTCTCAGAATAAGAAGGAGGTAGGGGTGGGGGGAGGGAACACAGCCCACCCACCGCTTATAGATTCGGTCGCTTTCCTGCCGGTCAGCCTTATTCTGCAAGGTGTAAATCAGAGGGCAGATGCATGCTCTGGGAAGTTTTCCAGATGCACACTGCACAAAGGCCCATGTGTTCTCATTGTGCGGAAATAACATGCCATCAGAGCAGTTCTGGGACACCAGACCTGTGTTGGGACATGTCATCCTGTCTGCATGTCTTCCACTTAGCAGAGAATGATGTTGCAGACGGAGTGTTAGAGCTCGAAGAGCTCGAAGCCAAGAGAGCTGACAGTTTGAAAAGCCACCCTGTACCCTGGTGGAATTTGCAGACACGTTTGATGGGCTGCTCCATGAAGCCCAATGCCAAACAGTGCCTGCCATATGTGCTTGTGAGGAGTGGACCCCCCAAAGTCCAAGGGAAGCAGCTCCAAACAGGAGTCCTGCTCCTCCAACTCTAACTGGCAGCAGCACCAAGCAGACAGAAAAGACAGAAAATGTGCAAAGTGGCACTTCTTGCTCTTTCTATCTGTGATCACCCCTGTCTTGGTCAGGGAGCTTGTTAAGCTGCTTGTGCATATTTATCTTTTACTCCCTCTTTCATTTCTTGAAGTGGATTTTCCAGGCAGAATAAATCTGAGGATATATTGTTTTCTTGAAAGTAAAGAATATATTGGGAGGTGGCATTAACTTCCAGATCATTTGGGTGACATTTGGTTACTTTCTGCACCAGGAATGAATATTACATCCAGAAACATTTTAAGGGAGGGCTTATTCATAGAGAGCATTCATTTCCAGTTGTGTTAATTTATCTCTTATTTGAATCATTTCTTTTTTCTTTTAACATAATTCTTTCTTCTTTTGGTTTGAAGTAGCAACCATGTATTGCCACTGTTTCCTCTTGTTTCCATCAGACTTTCTATGGTCGGACTCTGTTTTCTTTTAACAATTGCTCTTCCAGAGTTTGTTTAAATTTTTACTCTTAGTTATTTTCACTGCATGGGTAAACATGTTTTTAGTGACAGCTGGGAAGGTGAAAACTTATATTTCTGTTTAACTGTCTTAATTATTCTTAAGCGAGTGTCATGGTACAAGTATTTCTTTCCTTAATAATGTAAGCCACCTTAATTCCTTTTTGGGAGTTAGCATATAAAACACAATTAATTAGTGAAGCGAGAATGCAGGCTACAGATAAACAGAGTGGGAAATAGAACAGGGATTCTACGGAGGATATTGCCCTCAGCCCCTTATCTCCAGAAATAGCCAATAATAAGGTTGTGGATTATGGAAATTCCATTCTCCGGAACCCATTTGAGGTCATAATTCAACTGGAAATTACCTTGGTTTTCTTGGCTTGTTCTTTTCACCCTATCTGCAATCCTGTTTTCTAGTTTTATTTAAAACTACTAAATAAATTCCAGACATATAACTTGACTAAGAAAAATAAATTTCTTATCCACCTGTTAATTGGACTCAAATGCTAGGGCGTTTAAGACCTGAATAAGACCTTCCTCACCTTGCTTTCTAGGCTTAGCAATAAAGAGAGAGGAGGAATATTAAAATGGGACTGTATTTTATATTTTAAGAAATGTTAACTCAATACTTTCTAAAATTTTTATTTTTTTCTACAAAAGAAAAAATATTTTTCTAAACAAAGAAAATGCTACCCCCGGTACCAAAGTTAGAAACTTGCATTAAAGTTACAGCATTAATAATTGTGGGTTTTTATTCTTTGTCAAAGATTAAGATGACATGACACAGTAGATACTTCATTCAAAGCCCCGATTCAAATGAAAGGTGTTAAAAATAGGACAGTCATCACAAGACTAAAGAGGAAACAGCCCTTCAGTGGGATGATTTTGATGATAATCAGAAAGCCTATTAGAAACTATGAGGAAAAAAAAATTAAAGACGTTTTTATTATTTGTGATTAATAGAAAAGTTCAGCCACATTATAGTCTATAATTCATCAGGGGAATAAACATTTTTTTGCATTTACTTAATAGACACTAATATCTGTTGGGTGTATAGTATGAGGAGCACTTTTACATATATTGCTGCTTTCGGGTCCAGTCACATGTTTATCAACATCTGTATTATCTCTCCCAACATGAAGAATCGTGAACTGTACTTATTGATATCTGTGAATGCAAATTTGCAATATCAATAGTTTGAAATGATACACAAGGTTCATGACGTGTAGTAATCCCTAATTTTGCTAATGTTGCTAAAGGGTATATTCAAAGTCAGCCTTGGGTATAAAGTTGAAATCAAGTCTTGGCTTTGTTACCAGTGAAGAGTAAACTTGAACTAATTAATAAACCTTTTAAACCTTTTTTCTCATCTGTAAAATGGGTTAATAATAACACCTAACTCATAAAGTAATCATGAGGATTGAGTTAATGAAATGTAAAATAAAATGCATAGTGTAGTGCTTGGTGTTTAGTGAGCAGTCAAAAAAATATAAAGAAAATATCATAAGTGAATTTAGTCATCTGTGAGGCTTGCATCAGCTGTAAGTCACTAAGCTGTAAGTGAGCACACATCATGGATTGGTCCAGTGTATGCAGCACATATATAGATTTACAGCTTCATTGTGTTCTACATGACATGTAGATTGTTTTGTAAACTAATAATAGATTAGTTTTTAAATAAAAAGTGGCCCTGAAAAGAAAAACAAGAGTTTGTTTATTGAGGAAACATAGAGAAGCCTAAAGAAGTGATAGTTTCCAGCCAGCAGGTAGAAGTAAAGAAAAATCATAGCAGAATGTGGATTTTTTGCCACTTGGAGCCCTGCTGCATGCATCCATTTTCTACTTCATTTAAGAATAAGAAGTAATTTATAAAATTATTTCAATAACCACTCCAGCCAAGAAAAAGCCTGTAAGGGTGAGATAAAACTTTAAAAATGTAATTAATTTATGGTGTGAGGCTTTGGACAAGAAACATGTAACTTTCAGCAGAAATAAATCTTGGAGGATACATGAAGCCTGTGAAATGTTTTCAATTTACAAATTAGGGAACTTTGATCACCTTAGTTATGGCTACCATTAAACCATCAGATACATGATTATGCATTGATCTGTTACATTTTCAAAAACTGCATTAATAGTTATTTATCTAAATACTGAACACCTCTAAGATAACAAAAGAGTGAGCACAACTTCTAAGGAGGTGATTATTCAACAAATTGGCTTTTACTTTGCATACATCCTTCATCCAGGATTCTTCTTTTTTTTTTTTTTCTTTGAGATAGAGTCTTGTTCCATCGCCAGGCGCCAGGCTGGAGTGCAGTGGTGCCATCTCGGCTCACTGTAACCTCTGCCTCCCAGGTTCAAGCAATTCTCCTGCCTCAGCCTCCTGAGTAGCTGGGACTACAGACGCGTCACCACGCGCAGCTAATTTTCGTATTTTTAGTAGAGAAGGGGTTTCACTATGTTGGCCAGGATGGTCTTGATCTCTTGACCTCATGATCTGCCCTCTTCGGCCTCCCAAAGTACTGACATTACAGGTCTTTATAACACCTGTCTTAGTCCATTTGGTGTGCTGTAACAAGCTACCATAAATTGGGCAGTTTATAAACAACAGACGTTTGTTTCTCACACTTTTAGAGGATAAGTTTAAGATTAAGGTTCCAGCAGATTTGGTGACTAGTGAGGGCCTGCTTGCTGGTTCAGAGATGATGCCTACTAGTTGTATCCTCGTGTGGTAGGAGTGGGGAGGCAGCTCTCTGGGATCTCTTTTATAAGGCTGCTAGTCCCATTCATGAGCAGTCTGCCTTCACGGTCTAATCACTTCCCAAAGGCCCGCCTCCAAATGCCACCACATTGGTGATTAAGTTTCAAAATATGTATTGGGGGGAAAAGAAACTTACAGACCATAGAAACACCCCATGTCCCTTTTCCAAACAAATCCTTTTCTTTATCCTCATGTTTGCAGATAAATGAAGATAGTAATGAAAGATGCAGCAGAAGGAATAACATGGGCAACAAAAGGAACAGCTGAAATCACAGAATGGTGGGGTTGAAAGAAACCTGAATTATCTACTTTGACTTCCCAACTGGGCATATCAGAAGATGTTGGCCCTGAAAGAGAAATTGACTCTTCCAAAGTCACAAAAGTTTGTGTAATATCTGACATTAGAACTCAGGATTATTGGATTCAGTATTTCAAACTACCTCTTCACTTCAGCTTAGTATACAACAGGTCTGGTTCTACCTCTATGGGACCCACTACCCTTCTCTTATTCTGACTTTGTTGCATTCTTCCATTGCATGGCTAGAATATGACCCAAAAAAAGGCAAGTGAGAAACTGGATGATTTAGTTAATCTCACACATTTATCAAATTAGTGTGCATGCAACCAACTTGAATGCTTTCTCATGAGTTTATTGAGGAAAATAGTTGTTTCGACATTCAGTTGTTCTAAACTGGATATTTTTTATTTCTTTATACATTTGAATCTGTATCCTTTCCTATGTATTCAATAATTAGAATATAGAGGTGAATATTAATTTGGTCTATAGTAACTTGTGACAGGAAATGGAAGGCAGCAAAGTTATATACAATATAGTTCTCAGTTCTTTGAGAAGTGTATTAGCATTCTGGTATAGCTTATGCTTTTCCCAGCTATTATGTGAAAATCAAGTATTTCAGAAATACTTGGGACTAAGTTACTAAAAGACTATGTCTCACTTGTGAAATACTTCCACAGGCTATTGTGAACCATGTTGACATGAGTGATTTACAGTTATGTCTTCATTTGTTATCTTACAAGTTTTCTAGTATAATACTGTCATCTGTCATGACTGGAAGGTTTATTATTTCTTCAGACTCCTCTCTCTCTCCTTAGTTAATATTTGTCACTGTTAAATGTAATGGGTCTCTCCCAGATGTGACTTTCAGACTTCGGCATCTCTTTACTCACTCTCTGTGACTTTTCTTTGCTATCTTGTTAAGTTCTCCCAAGGGACATTTTCTTGGTTGTGGATGATGATTCCATTCTTCTGCTTTTGCTTTTTTTCACCATGACATCCTTTGTGGAACCACACAAGCAAGCAGCAGTTTTTATTTAAAAAACATCAATATGCTGTGGGACTCCCTCAAAAGAGATTGTCTTTTTCTTTCCATTTTCTCTTAAAAAGTATTTTCTTGCTTACGAATCTGAATCACCATTTGGAAGACTGAGAAGCATATTATTATTATTAATCAAATGAGTGAAGATTTATTGAGTGTTGCTATGTGCTAGCCGTTCTGCGAAGTTATATAGGACTCACTCAATATATATTTCTGTAAAGAAGAAAAACACTGTCTTGAATACTGCAGCTATAGCAATTCTTGAAATCCACGTGCTTCTTTCATCTTCGTTCTTCTTTTTCACTATTTCGTTTATGGCTGTTTTAGTCCTTTTGTTTTTCAATGTCAATTTTAGAATTATATTGTGGGACTATAATCTAATCTAATTCCTTATAACAATCTAAGACATAGTAATGTTAGCTCCTTTTATAGATTAAGCAAATGTTTTTCCTGAGTCTTCAATAGCGGTAAGTGGCAGAGCAGGTTTTGAAGGCAAGTCCGACTCCATTGTTAGTGTTCTGAACAAACTTAACATATGCTTCCCCACTGGATTGCCTTATCTCTGCTGGAGAGTTTCAAAGTTAAGTCATTACACAAGTGGTTTCAGTAGGGAAAGTGTGTTATTGATGACAATTGTGTTCTACAGTGGCATATCTATAAAAACCACACAAAAGATATTTGGACTTCAAAAAAATGTTTTAATGTTACATTTGAAGTTATATAGGACTCACTCAATATATACTTCTGTAAAGAAAAAAAAATGCTGTCTTGAATACTGCAGCTATAGCAATTCTTGAAATCCATGTGATTCTTTCATCTTCGTTCTTCTTTTTCAATATTTCATTTATGGCCTTTTTAGTCCTTTTGTTTTTCAATGTCAATTTTAGAATTATATTGTGGAATTATAAAAATTAAGTAAAATCAGTTGGAAACTGTAAGACACGCAAACAATATATATATATTTAAATAAATTATGCAAATGGGTAAATAAATACATATGCACACACAGTTTCTTGTTATTTAATAAACTTTTTATAAGCTTTCTGTGTTATACCACTCTATCCTCATATAAGTAGACAGTACAAACTCAATTTTAACAAAAAGCATCTTTGAAAGTTAATAACTCCAAATAATGAGTCCCAGCATTTTCATTACCACTTTATTGTGTTTGTTCTGAATTATTAAAGGTTTTTCCTCCCAAATTATAGTTAATAATGGCAATGTATCAATTTCATATATTTAAGTGGTTGGGCAACTGTGAATCAGAATCAATGGATAGCATGATTAAGAGCTATGGAGTGTAGACACCGGTGCTTTGTACAGCATAGAGACTTATAACTAATTAAATAATGAAACAGAACACCTTCATTTTATAATTGACTACAATGGATTCAACTTTTTCCCCTGCATTCATATGGAATTACAGACCCTACTGGAGGACAAAGATCTCCCTAATTGCCTCAGTTTCCTGTGGGGTACACCCTAGGAGGGCTAACACCATTTTGGGACTGGCTGTGAGTGATAAATGAAGAAGTTAAATAACTCATTCAATTGACAATAAATTATAAAACTTCAGTTGGCCCTTTTAAGGCTATGAATTAGCTTGGCACTAACACAGGGACAGGAGCTGTGGGGCTGTACCCTGTGTGGGTGGAAAACCAGCATTAAATCACCACCTTTGTGACTCTTTGTAACCAGCCCTGAGAGGATCTAGGACCAGAAGTTTCCTTTTTTCCTTGACGTGGTACCTTTTATGAAAAGCATGGAGAAAGGGGCTGGGCAATGTGCCTGAATACATTATTTCACCACTGCTTAGTTCCTACTTACTTCTTTCACTAGAAACAAGGACATTTTTTAAACTGGGACCAAAGCTTTCCCTTCCCTTCCTTGTGGTGGGGCAATAAACATGAAGAGATGAATCTTATGAAAGCCAGTGCAAGAAGAGATGGGGGCTGGAGATGGATGTTTCTCCTAAGAGTCTGTAGAAAAGCTGTTCCTTATAAATAGAGCAGTTGCTGTTATGAAGCAGAAAACCACATTGTTCCTTTCTTTAGTTCTGAATGGAGTTGCTTAAGCTTTCAGAGTTAAGTGCGAAAAAGGCAAGAGAAAGAATATATCCTTGTTAAATGACTCTAAAAAAAATTGAGGACAGTTCTGCCAGTTATAAAATGTTTAGAATTCATGAATGAGAATATGTGGTTTTAAGTTTTGAACAATAATCTAAAAGGAAGTTCACCAAAAGGGTAATACTATAGCAAACTGAATGTGCAACCTCTCAGCATCAAGGAAAATCAGAGCAACATCATCACTCTTTTCAATACTCTGATTTAAAAAAGTATTCAAATTATTAGCATTTATCACTTCTAACTTAGTCGGTCTTGTAGGATGGGAAGACATGGCCAGGACCCCAGTGACCTAATTTTATCCCAATATTGAATTTCTTAAATTATTTAAGCAAAAACATACTCCAAGGCAAAAGCATACTTCATTATTGGTGTTCATTCATTCATTCTTACTAAGGATGCCAGATATATCATCTCCTATGTGACATTCTGAGAAGAACCATGCTTAAGCTCCTTGACCCTTTGCACAAAATCTAATTTAGAGACAGGCCCAGGCAGCTGGTTCGACTCTTCCCTGTGGTCTTTCCTCTGGTTCCTGCTTGGCATTCAGAAACACAGCTTATGTGTGAGAGTTGCCTTTAGGCCTTAACCTACTACACTGGTTTCACATTTGAGAAAGGCAGAAAGCACAGAAGAAAAGCGGCTAAAATCAGACAAACGAGAATCTAATTTCCAGTTTAATTTTAAATGAGTAATCTCTTTCATCTTCCCACTCAAAGCTTCATTCACTATTATAGTGACCCAATCATGAGTCTCTAATGACTCCATCTGGAGAGCAGGGAGAGCTGTCCTTGAGTACTTTCTAGTACAGAGTAGAATATCCCTGATTAATCATTCACTTTTATATGATGTATGTGTAATTAAAATGTTCATAATACAATAAATAATTTTTGTAGCCTAAATTTAAGCAGGACTTATAATGAAATTTCAATATTAGAAAAATGATTTTATGAAAATATAATTCTTCATTGCTCATTACATTTCAAAGTTAAATGTATTCTAAATATTCCAGAGTATATGTATGGTGGAAGTGAAATTTCTACAGTGTAAGTGTTTGAACATGTCTACTGTATTAAATATATAAGGAAGATAATAGTGAACATTTCCTAGAAAAAAGATATCTGTTTCTAATATAAAGTTACATGTGTGAGAAAGAAGATTATTTGGTGGTAGTGGTGGATGGAAAAAGATTATTTAATTTGATATTCAAGAATGTAAGCTGTTAGATGCTACCAGAGGGCATTTAAAAAAAATTGATATAATAAAGAGACACTCCATGATGTGCATTTGGAGACAAAAGGGAGTTTCCCAAACAGGTGGCAATAGCAGATCTGGATGAGGAAATTCCATGAGTATTTATGCAAGTATGCTCCTGGAGGAGGCCCTTCTTGGCACTACACAAAAGAAGTAAGAGTAGAATATTGACTTGTACTAATATATTTAAATATTTTATGTACACCCCAACTTTCTCAGGCACACATTGCATCATTCATTCATTTGGCAGGCTTTTATTGAGCATTATGTATAGTAGCTGTTGAAAAGGACACAAAAGAAATGTTGCAATTAAGTTATAAGTTGTGCAGTGCAAACTGGTGCTTTATAAGACATTCATGCAGAATAGTTAAGAAGCGATTAAAGCAATATAAAATATACTCATGGATTCAGAGAAATGGAAAACACTCATGAGCTGATAACTAGAAATGTTTGTTTTTTATTTTACTTTATTTTCTCCCCCTGGGCTTTGAAGGATAGGTGGGATTTGGATAGTGATATAGTGTGAATGTATCCCCTAAAGTTCATGTGTTGAAAACTTGATCCCCAGTGTGGTGATCTTGGGAGGTGAGACCTTTAAGAGATGATTAGGTCATAAGGGCTCTACCTGCCTGCATGAAAGGATTAATGTGGTTGTCTCAGGAGTGAGTTCTTTACAAAAGGATGACTTTGGCCTCTTTTTCACTCTCTCTCTCCCTGCTCTTTGCTCTTCCACCTCTGCCATGGAGATGATGCAACACGAAGGCCCTGACCAGTGGCTAGCCCCTTGATCTTGGACTTTCTCATCTCTAGAACTATGAGCTGAAAGTTTTCTGTTTGTTATAAATTACCTAGTCTGTGGTATTTTGCTATAATAGCACAAAGCAAACAAAGACGGATAGATAGAGAAGAATGGAAAAGGATTACTACTGGGGTAGGTGTGAATGTGTACACGTGCGAAGGGGTATATGGAGTGCATTTCTGAAAAAGTGAAGAGGAGAGATGCTAGAGGCTCCTACTGATGAGTAATGGCAGCTACGTGTTCATGCATAAGCGAGGGTATAATTATAATGAGACTGTTAGCTGAAGACATTCGATTTGTTCTTCTGAATACGAAATAAATATTAGAGATTTTGGAATCAGAAAATGGCATGATGATTTTCCCAGTGTTTAAGGTTGGTAATGGAAGGAAGATGTGGTAAGAAAACGTAAAGGTAAAAGACCATTGACATAGTAAGGTGGATTTGTTGAGGCTTATATTGATGGTTTGCCTAAAGGGAGAGAAGGAAAGAGTCGGGTGAAGAAAACACTCCGGCAGGCCTCCGAGGTTTTGAACCACGTAAGACACTGGGAAAATGTGTCAGCACTGATGAAAATGTGGTTCAAATGCAAGGTTTCAGAGGATGTGGTAGTAGAGAAAATGGTCAGGTAGGTGTCATTTTTTAGAATTCAAATTTATAATAGATCATATAAAAAGAAGCAGAGGCTTCTTTTATTATTTTTGTAGCAGAGATATTCAAATGTCTGAAAAGAAAACTAAAGTTTAAATTAGTAGAAAAATATGACACTGTGTGTAGCATTGAACAAGTCACTTCACTTCTTGTGACCTCGGTTTCCTGATACATCAAATGTAGGATTGGATGAGTCACCTCTGGGTCTCCTCCAGTTCTGACATTCTGTGGATCCATGAAATAGGCTTGGCACCTGTTTTCAATTTAAGCTCTAACATGAATTTCCTTATTCTTTAAACTTGCCTTTCTAGTAAGCTGCCACATTTATTACCAGGCTTGTAGTCATTTCCTTTTATTCTAAAGAGAATATATATTCAGTTTCTTAGCTCTAGGTTTTCTGCATTACACTCTCACAGTGTTGAAAACATTTTGTGGGAACAGCTGCTAAAGTCATCTTTCAGTTTAGACGTGGTCATGGTTGTGAAGTGACACTGGTCAGGCTATCATTGGAACATTCAACCTGAGACAGTGGTTTCCCTGCTTTGACGAGAATTCAAAGTGATGTTTTATAGCACTGGAAGCTGTTTTAACTTATCTGGAACAATAAGGCATGCCTCGTGACAGCGCTTTATCCTGGACTTCATTATTTCCACCTTGGACTTCCTCAACTCTAACTTCTACCATTCTAGTAGAGGTCTCATTGCAGGACTCAAATAATCTGTTTCTCATTACTCACTTGTTTATTTTTTACTTCTTTTCTTTATGTTCAGTTACCACAGCATTAACCGTCATCATTATCAGTCATCCAATTTAGCCATGCTTTCAGCCAAGCACCTAAGAAAAATGAGGATAGGCTTAGAGGAAAAATAACATGAGGCCTAAACACATTCTGGTAGAATCGGGTGGGGAAGGGGAGAATTCTGACTCTCTCTTTACATGGCAAAGAGATGCTTTTTTTGGGGGGGTGTCAGACAAAAGTACAATATGACCCCTAAGGCACCCACAACTCCTAAATAGGAAATAGGCAGGGATCCTTTGTCAACCTGTTGTAGATGGAAACTACATCATTGTAGACACAAGGGAAGATTTCTCTTTGTGGATTCTGAATGTATCTGACTCTGGTGGATTATAATATGAAAGAGGATTCATGGTAAGGCCATCCTGCTTATAAGGTGTCTTACATACGTACCGTTTCCCAGGCCCCCTGAACTATCTGGTCTATCAACACATCATGCTACAGAAAAACGTGAAAGCATCCAAAGAAACAGTTCTCAACTTAGACATTTACCCAGATCACCCAGCCTCCCACCACCTCAACCCATTACCCCGGCTCTTTGATGCTTCTGATTGCATTCCAGATTCCCATGTCTGCCCCAGGCTTCCTCGGTGCGTTGGTGACTCTTTGATATTCCAGGTCTGTTTTAGTGAATAGGCCCCTTCTAAATGTTAATATTCAAAATATTTAACAGCACCTACTGTCATCGGCACTGACAATGAGGATGCTGGCTATAAACAGCCAAATGGCAACTCAGGGGGTTCCCAGTAAATGTCTCTCCATTTCCTCTATTGGATCCGGGTTCAGGCTGCTTGGCAGTTCTCAGAAAGAAGCTGTTTCCTTCTTGAGTCTCACAGGACAGCCACCAAGTGCCCTCATCTTCTCTGTCAACTCCCCATCTCCATCCCTCAACAGATAAGATGGGTGTAACAACAAGAACATTATCATATTATCAAGTTTCCCTATCTGTAACTTTACTTATGTGGCAGGTAGAGGTTCCTCCTCTCATTTCTGGTGAGGAAGCATAGCAGATGCTTTTGCATCCCACGCATGTGCCTTCAGGCCTCATAGTTCCCATTGGGAACCACATAACTTCTGCATGCTGGCAATAATCTCTTTCACTGAAGACTTCGGAGGATGGAGTCTGCTGTGACCTGTGTGCCTGGCAGAAAGGCAGTGCCAGAAAATAAATGTACCTCTCAGGACTTGGTGGATAAAAATCCAGATTCTCTAGCCTCTAGGGGGTGACAGCTCTGAGGCTTGTAATCTTCACTGGCTCCCAGGGACCCCCCGTGGGCTTAAGCATGAGAGTTTGAAAACACTCGTCATAGGGCACCTTCCCTTCATATCGTGCTTCCCCATTCCCCTGGCAGTGTTTACTGGGATCACTTTCCAAATAAATTACTTGCACCTGGATCATTGGCTTAGGGTCCACTTCTAGGAAAGCCCAAATTGAGATAAAAAGAACTTTTTAAATTCATTCATTCAAATACTGAGCATGTACTAGATATTACATATTATTTAATGATACAGGAGTGAATAAATCAAACAAAAACCCCTACCTTCTCAGAGCTTATAATAAATATACTAATTCATTTATATACAGAACATTAGAAGTTTATGTGTTATAGGAGAAACATGAGGCAGAATAAAGGGGTTGGGAAGTGTGGAGGTAGAGGTGTGGGTTGCAAGTATTAACAGAATAGTCAGAGTAGGTGTCACTGAGAAAGGAACATTTGACCAAATACTTGAAGGGGGTGAGAGACACAGCCATTTGGATATTGCAGACAAATCACTGTGGCCTGAGGAAAGAGCAAGAGCAAAGATTCTGAGGTGAGGACACGTCTGGCATGTTTGAGGAACAGCAAGAAGGCTGATTTTAATAAGTAGTGATTGAGGGGGAGAAGAGTAAAGATGAGATATGAGCAGTAGCAAGGGCCAGATGACAAAGGGCTAGTAGTCCCCTTGTAAAGACTGAGTAAAATGCAGAGCCATGAGACTTTGGAGAAGAGCAGCAAGATAATCTGACTTACATATATTTTAAGGGCATGATTCAGACTGCTGTTGGAAAGAACCATGGGCAAGGATGTTACATACAGTCGTAGAGGTTGCACTCTATACGGGGACATTCAATCTGGACTCTGCTTGCCCCACCATGTAGCCTGGTCTGGGATTGTGTCTGTCTGGAGGAAGAGGCACCTTTTCCTGATTCTTAAAAAGCTGCCATATGACCTAGCAGTAGCTGACTAGGCAGACAAGGAGGAAGAATAAAGAAGAGTAGATAGGAAGTAGAAGAAGATTAAAATCATTCAGAATGGAGATGATGAAGGCTAGGACCAGGTGGTAGTAGAAGAGATGGTAAACAGTGGTTCCATCGTGGACAGATTGAAGACAATCTGTGGCAGCATGTTGCCTCAGATTGGAAATGAGTATATTAGTTCTCTGTTGCTGCAATAACAAATCATGACAAACGTAGTGTCTTAAAACAGCATAAACATATTATCTTACAATTCTGGAGGTCAAAAGTCTAAAATCAGTTTTACTGGGCTAAAGTCAAGGTGTCAACAGGGCTGATTCCATTTAGAGGCCAAGTGAAGAATCTGTTCCTTGCCTTTTTCATCTTCAAAAAGCCAGCTGTATTCCTTGGTTTATGACTACTCCTTCTGTCTTCAAAGCATATCACCCTGGTCTCTCCTTCCATTATCACACTGACTTTTTCTCTGACTGTCTCCTTCCTGCAAAGATTATTGTGATTACATTGGCTCCTGCCAGATAATCCAAGATAATTTCTGTGTCTCAAGATCCTTAATTTAGTCACATTTGCAAATTTCATTTGCCATAGAAAGGTTCTAGAGATTAAAATGTGGATGTATTTGCAGGGGAGGGTGGCATTATTTACTCTACCACATGGAGTGTAAGAGAAAGAGAGCTTAATTTCATGTTTTATTGTCCTGAACAACAGGAATGATGGATTTGTCATTGTGTTGTATGCAAACGCCAGCTGTTAGAAACTGGGTTCACCCAACATGGTGATTCCCACGTGGCCTTCTTGCCCTTGCCCCACATGTTCATAGCAACATGGCTGTCCCCATATATCCCCATGTGTGTAGACCATCATGGCACCCTGCATTTGCATATTAAAAGGCTAAGGTGGGAGGGCCAGTTTTTTAGAGGGCTATGTGAATGACATGCCTCATCAAAGCAATCCCCTGAGCCCTGTGTAAATCAGACACTGCCTTGTCCAGCCTCTGTATATATACCTGGCTAGTATCCTTGGCAGGTGAGGTTCCCTCTCTGGCTTTGGAGCCCCTCCTCTCTCTGTCTCTGTACAGGGGAGTGTCCTCCTTCTCCCTTTCTTCTTGCCCCTTCTT
Organism: Plecturocebus donacophilus; assembly: GCA_004027715.1. NCBI lineage: Eukaryota > Metazoa > Chordata > Mammalia > Primates > Pitheciidae > Plecturocebus > Plecturocebus donacophilus. The sequence goes on along the minus strand of PVKP010005197.1, from coordinate 30,082 downwards.
GCCTGTTAAACTCTCACTCCTTAAAACCACTCCACATGTGTCCCTGTTGTCTTACCTAATTCGACATGAGACAAGAGCCCTGGTGTTCTTCCACTCATCAGAGCCATTTCAATTGCAGGTGAAGCCACTTCCTGAAGGGGGCTTAGGGGAGGGAAGACTAGGTGTTCAGTACAAACATGTTAACATTGAGATGTATATGTTCATGTCTAAGATGGTCTTTTGATGTCTCAACCTGGCTAGGCCCTCAATTATTCAACTGTAGTGGGGAAATGATTTCTTTGGGTTCCTGGCTGACATCTCTGTAACAAAAAACAGATCAATGAAGGTAAAACATAAAAATATATTTGCATAAGTTTTATGTGAAATGAGAGTCTTCAGAAATGAAGATCACAATGACCTAGGGAAAACTTCGTGTTTGTGCAAAGTCATGCAGAAGTAGGATTGGAAGACAAAAGGGTCTGATCACGTGGTAATAAACTGGGGGAACTTAGCAAGACCTGTTCGTTCAGATGCATTTTGGCCTTGCTATGTGACACTCTTTTGCTCCAGGTATAGGGTGGAATAATTTTACAAGAAGGTCTTCAAGAGGGCAAGGAGAGAGAACATCAGAGAGAAACCTACCTAGGTTGTCCAGCTGCAGGGAGAAAGGAGAGAGGGGAATTTCAATTTCTATGGCCTGCTTAAGGAGAAAGGGGGAAGGATAAGGTCAGAAAAACCTGTCTGTTTCTGTGGTTTTCTCGATTTCTTTCAACTTAAAATATTTAATATGCCAAGGTGCCATGTATCAGGGTAGTGTTGCCTGCACCCCACCATAATCAAACATTAATCTAAGTGTTGTGAAGACATTTTGCACAAGTCGTTAAAGTCTATAACCAACTGACTTTCGTAAGGGAGATCATCATAGAAAATCTGAGTGGGCCTAACGCAATCAGCTGAACGACCTTAAACGCACTGCTGAGGTTTTTCCTGGTGAAAATAATTTCTACATTCTCCTGCAGCGTCAGTCTCATAGGAGAGTTCCAGCCCGCTCTTCCTGGTGACCTGCCCTGTGGATTTCAGGTTTGCCTTTTTGACCCCTACAACTACATAAGCCAGTTCTTTGCAGTACATCTATTAATATATAGCTCCTACTGGTCCTGCCTCTGTGAGAAACTGACCCATACAATGTTCAAATGCAGATGTTGAGAAGGAAGTGGGCTAGACGTATCTGTAGTTTAAGGGGAAGCTTCAGGTTGCAGACATAGGTTATTTTAGCATAATAATCCATTAAAAAGTTATGCAATAAATAGTTTATTAACAATAACAAAAATAAATAGTTTATTAGCAATTGCAAAATAGAATTTGTGTAAAAGCATCATTCAGAAAAGTGTCAAATTCAAAATTCGTGGCAAAAAGTTCAGTCAGTTTTGTCCACAAAAGGATAAAAATGGCAGTCTGGCTTCTGGCCCTTTTGAATAGAGTAAGGTATGGGGTGAAGATGGAAACAGAGTGATGGGGTGGGAAAGAAAGGAGGGAATGGGATCAGGCAGGCAGAGAATTCTTGTTGTTTATGAGGTGGGCTCTAGGAAAAAAGATACCCATTGGGAAAATCAGGAAATGTTTCCTATTTCCCTTAAACTCAGAGTATGTGCATAATTTGCTATCAAAAATATTGTATTATTTCTGGGAATCACCCAAACCTGCACTCCTTTCTATATATCATGAAGTAAAATGGTGGTTTGTACTTATATTTACTCCAGGAGTGGCATCTGGGCAAGAGAAAATGGGGGTTTGAAGCATGAAGTGATGGGAGAGAGTGGTGGCATTGATTCTCTCAGATGGAAACAGTTACATTAGACAACAAATTAAATGTGGAGAGTGAGGGAGGATAAACTGAGTCTTGTTCTCTCTAGCCCTCAAGAGCCAACCAAAGGGACACAAGTCATATAATGTTCTGCCAAGAAGAGGTCCCGGATCCAGGCTAAAGGAAAGGTTTTTGCTGGGAAAACAGTCCTTTGATAATAGGAAAAGTTGAGTCAGGGGTAAGACTGCATGCAGGGTATTAGAAGGGAAAAAGAAGCATCCAGAAGGTGAGATTTAAAGTTAAAGCATAACCGTAATAGTTTTGTTACCTTATGTGCAGTGAGTCAGCATACCAAGATACCAGACGCCGTAGCAGAGAAAGAGTTTAACAATCACAGGGCTGCCAAATGGGCAGACAAGAGGACAACCCAAATCCAGCTCCCTGAGAAGTCTGCAGATGGGTTTCTAAGGGCTCTAGACAGATGATGAGCTAAAATGTGGGGCTGCGATTGGTTGAGAAGTGAGGGGTGACGTCATAAAACAGGAGATAAAGAGGAAACCACATTCCTGTGCTGAGTCAATTCCTCAATGCAGGTCTTCAGGCCAGCTGGCATCCGCTGCTTTGTTGAATCCAAGCCTGAAAAACTCCTTGAGCGATTCTTGGGTAAAAAGGTTCAGCCTATAGATAGAGATTCTAACCATAGGAACAACGGAGGAGCGGGTGGTCAGTGTGCTACATGATTCTCCGTTAGTTAGCAGCTGCATGGAATTGTGTGTCAAAGTGCACCAGCGCACCCTCAGTACATATACCTGGCTGGTATCCTTGGTAGGTGGGGTGCTCTCTCTGGCTTTGGCACCCCCACCCCAGTGTCTCTGTACAGGGGTGCTTTTTCCTTCTCTCTTTCTTCTTGCCCCTTCTTGCCTATTAAACTCTCTGCTCCTTAAAACCATTCCACGTACGTCCCTGTCATCTTATCTTATTCGACGTGAGACAAGAGCCCTGGTGTTCTTCCACTCATCAGAGCCATTTCAAATGCAGGGGAAGCCAGTTTGTGAAGGGGGCTGAGGGGAGGGAAGACAGTTAGGTCATTGCCTAACTGTAATTATGCCTAAAGCCTGACTTGTAATTACTAACGGTGAGGGCGATTTCAAAAGAAGTGTGATGCCACGTGAGTAAGATAGCAGAAAGAACACTGGATCCATGTTGGCGGCAGACAGGGAGGTTGGCAAAGCTCCAACAACTGGGACAATACCTTGTCCCCTTATGTGACCCTTCCACCTTGGGCCTGCACTGTGCCCTCCCTTGCAGCTCTCTGATGGCTAAGGGAAAACTCAGCATGCCAGGTTCACCCAGATGAGATGCAGAACATAGGTTTCCAGAAGAGATCAAGCTACATGCATGCAGCTTGAGGACACCCATATGATCCCAGGAAGGGAGACAGAGAAACTTGAGAGGGTTTAGGGATCTTCTCCGCACCCCCATTTCTATAAGACAATGGGTAAACTGTTTAAGATAAGTTTATTTAATATGTGCAGTTTCACAGCAGTGATAAATAGAAACTTTGTAAACTAGTGTCATCTGAAGGAAAAGTGAAAATAGAAAAAGACCTAAGAGTGGGAAAACTCAGATACTTTATCTAGGCTCTGTCTCAAGCTATGTAAACTTGTTCTAGTCACTTCTATTTGGGAGTACAAGTTTCCTCATATATCCTCTATTCCACTGAAGGTTGTTAGGATCAAATGCAAAAAAAAAAAAAAAAAAGTAAAGTTAGAAAACATCGCAAAAGTAAAGGTTGATTATTGTTACTATTTCTCTATTTTGCCCCATCATGTCAAGAAAAAGCAACCAACCAACCAAAAAACTCCTCACCTTAAAAATGAAACAAACAAAAAACTAGGAAAGTTATATTAAATTGAATTTTCAAATTAGATACCTACTGCATAAATTTATTGAATAATTACTCGAAGACCCCATTTAGGGAGCACTATTTAGAACATAAAATCCTGTTTGATGCAGTGGTTAAAAATTCCATGTATTCAAAGCTCCTTTTTAAAAGTTTTAGCTTTTTCCAGCTAGTTGGTGGGTGGGCTCACTAAACAGAGGACTTTTTCTTTTTTACATGGTACTTTTCTATTTTCTAAGTAGATCTGCTATGCATGCTCTCTAGTTTCTATACAATGTATTGTAGCTTTTTTAAAAAAGCAAAGCATCATTAAACATACTGTATTTCAAAGATAAAGCATTGCAGGAAATATTGTATCAATTATTTTACATTTGCATTAAATTTTCTACTATTCCTCATTTGTATATGCTTTTTAAATAACCATGCTCAGATCCTAAAATTGTAATAATGTCCTTAACAGATTTATTTACTTTTTGTCTTACAGACTAAAAGTTTATGAAAATGGAAGAATTTGCTTTGAGCTGTTAAAGGAGATTTTCTGTGCATTAAATTCATTTTAAGATCTTATTGTTTAAGAGGGTTTCAATGAACAGTGAAGGCAGAAAAACAAAACTATAAAATCTGAAATAAATATTAATAATTTTCCTATTAAGATAATAAAACAATCAATATTCATTTACTTCTTGCAACCTGCATTTATGCAGATTAGAACATTATTTCTTGTTAATTGTTGTTCTGGACCACAAATAGAGGAAGAATAAGTTGATAACATTCAGATATCAAAATTCTTCTTTAGGTAACAAAACCTGCTGGAAAAATTAAGTGTCCCATAGAAATAAATACATGCTTAAAAAGATTATTAAACTCTTATTTGTATACACACATAGCAGTGGTCTTATTTTATTGTGGTTTCAGATCTGTTTTTCCTACAGTTCTGATATTCACACAGTTTTGCCAAAATGCAGAGGTGTCTCATAGGACAGGTTAAAAGACTGGAATCCTAGAGCTGAACAGGATGTGGTTCAGAAAACACCTGTATCTAAAACTTTGTACAATAAAAAAATTAAAAATATTTTGGGGATACCCCAGACCACAAAGAAGCATTGACTAGTTCCCGAGGAGGATGCAAGCCTCACAGAGTAACCCAGTATTCAACATGGCATCTGAGCAGTAGAGTAGTAATGGTGGAGTGAACTGTTTAGGCAAATTGCACAAAATCCCATACCCACTAGCAAGATGAAAAGAAGGGACTATAACCCCAAGAGGAACACAGAGGTGGCTAAGAGAGGGACGTAAGAGAAATCTTTCACAGACAGGGAGAAGAGGATAAAGAATGACCTATTCTTAGAAAACAGAGATTAAAGGGAAGCATTTCTTTTGATTTGGATGCTGTGGAGCTTGGTGTTGACAAGCAAATATAAGCAAGGACAGTGCATCTTGGAAAAATGGCAATGGACCAGATGCCTCTTACTCCACGATAATAAGTTTCCTAAATATGGAACAAAAAATATTATTGTCCAAGGTCTATGGACTGAATTGTATCCTCCCTGCCAAATTCATATGTTGAAGCCATAACCTCCAATGTGATGATATTTGGAGATAGAGCCTTAGAAAGGTAATTAGAGTTAGATGATGTCATGAGGATGGAGCCTGCATGATGAGAATAGCACTCCTGTAGGAAGAAACACTAGAGTATTTGGTCTTTGTCTCCCTACCATGTGAGAGCACAGTGAGAAGCAGACTATCTGCAAGCCAGGAAGAGAGCCCTCACCAGAACCAGATTCTGCTGGCATCCTAACCTCAGATTTGCAGCCTCCAAAACTGGGAGAAAATTAATTTCTGTTGTTTAAGCCACTCGATCCATGATACTTTGTTATGGCGACCTAAGCAGACTCAGACACCAAGCCAAAACACTTTTGAGAATGAAGTGGGCTGCAGGGGGCGGGGGTCGGGAGGAAGAAAGGAGACACTAAATACATCAGAATTATACTGTTGAAATATTTATTTGTACAAACAATTGGCTATATTATCTATATGGGTTGGCTTGTAAAATAAGTTTTTTGTAAAAATTATATTTTAAAATAAAATTATTTCTAAAAAATAAAATATATTTTCTTGTAAATTAATGCAAAATATTAAAAAATTACATAGATTATCTGGACATTAAAATAGCACAACTCACATCTTACTCTAAAACTGATTCATTGACATTTTTCTGTAATATAATTTTATATGCAATAATGTATTATTTCAGTCTCATTTTTAAATTTTTATTCTTTTTATTTTTTCAAAAATTGTCTGCAATCTTCTTAAAGTTACTTTTTATATGAATATATTTTAAATGGACACAATTACTTTTCTCTGTAGCCTATAACAATTTAATTGAGAAAAATATTCTATTTATAGATGCTGATGTCCCTAGCAAGCTCAGAGAAAATTCTATTAAGTAGAGGATATTATCAATTCTAATTTTTATGAAATGTATAACTGTGCATATATGTTTATAGGTACTATCTTTTTTGCCTGAATTTAGAGTTTCTTGTTTCCACAACTATTTTAAAAGGCAAAACTCATAAATTCTCTATTCATAATTCTTTTTAATGTTTTGCCAAATAGATGGTGCAAAATCATAGGTCTTTTCAATTTCTTTCCATTCCAGTACATAATGTAATTCAATTACAAAAAAACAAGTTTGATCAAAAGATTTTTCCTACAAGTCATTTCAAAGTCATTTACAGAATTTTAAAATTAAATCTTGTACACTGTTTGAGGTCTCATCATTTAATTTGTTCATCTCCTTGCTTCTTTAGGGATAAATTTTCTTTTGTTTGTAGTTATTGCGGAACTTGAAGTTTTCTGGCTTCCAATTCATTGAAGATTTGACAAAAGATTTATAACCAATTATTTTTTAAATGCAGAGTTATTTAAGAAAATGTGCAGAGCCATTATGGATACTTGCAGGTTGATTAACCAAAGTAGGTCTCCATAAGGCAGAAATATTTCTAAAATCTGTCTGAAAATGAACAGAAGAGAGAAAGTACAAATGGTCTTACAAAAGGTTTGTTTGCTTGTATTTAACGTAAGATTTATCATGACACTTTTGTAGTCAGTTACTATAATGCTTAGAAATCTTGATATCTACAGTTTCTATTTCAACTAATAGATTACTGCAGTTTGGTGGACATAGTTACTACAGCCAATATCAAGAATATTTTTCTCTGTATGTCTTAATTTAGCAAGACCATTATATTATTCACGATATGCTGTATTCTGCCAGATTTGTATTTATATTGATGCTTCAAAAATTTGTATATTTAATGTTGAAGTTTTTAACATTATTTTAATATTTTAAGTTTTTAACTTAAAATACTATAGATTCATCTTCAACAGATTGTTACATGAATTTGATGAAAGATATCTGACCAATAATACAAATAACTAATTTTCTATGAGTAGCACCTGATTAAACTTTTACAAAATGGTGTTCTTTAAGTGATTACAGATGTTTTCTGCTATCGTGTGAATGTTTGTATCCCCCCAAATTCATGTGTTAAAAACTAATCACCAATTGGATGTCATTACATGGTGGGCACTTTGGGGGTGATTAGGTCATAAGGGTGGAACCCTTGTAAATGGGATTGGTGCCCATATGAAAAAGGAGTCCCCAGTAAGTTGCCTTGCTCTTTTCACCACGTGAGAACACAACCAGCAGGCGCCATCCATGAACCAGGAAACAGGCCCTTACCAAACACTGAATCTGTCAGTGCCTTGATGTTCGACTTCCCAGCTTTTAGAGCTGTAAGAACTAAATTTCTGTTGTGTATAACCTACCTAACCTATGGCATTCTTTTTTCATAACAACCCAAACAGTCTAACACATTTTCCCTTGCCAGTAAAAACAGTATACAGCTATCACTTCACTATTCATGGGTGCACAAGAAAAAGATCTAAAAGTGAATGAAATTGGAGAGTTATTTGATCCAAATAAAAAGGCCTACTTCAAAGATATATATATATTTCAAAGCCCTCAAAGTGTGTGTGTGTGTGTGTGTGTGTGTGTGTGTGTGTGTGTGTGTGTGTGTGTGGAGAGAGAGAGAGAGAGAGCTCTCAAAGTTCTCTCTCTATATATACACACTTTCTGCAGAGGTACCTGTGAAATTGATATATTTGGGTACAGATTTCTAAAAATAGTCAATAACTTTTAAGTATATGAGGTATCTTCAGCTTCTTCCAGCTTTTATGTGATTAGTAACACCTATACACCTACATAAAGTCAAAAATATTTTGTGCATTTATATATTTGCCATGAACTCTCTTGAGAAATAGAAAATTACTGTGTAATTATTGATTAAACAAACACATATTGATTCTGAAAAAACTTATTGCAAAAGAAAAAAATTTTTTTTGCAGTTTTTCAAATTATTTTCAACTGCAAACTCTTCTTGCTGGATTGTTTTTTACAATTGGCTCCTTGTTAGGCTGTAGTAACAAGGAGAATAAGAGGAAGATTCCAAGGTTACAGAATGAAAAAGAAGAATCTTTCCTTTTCTGTTTATTTTCTGTGGGCTTTCTGCATGCTTTTGATTTAGCAAGACATCTTCACTTCATCAAAAGAAGTTCCTTTCTACAGCAGCAGGTGAATCTAGTTTGCAATCTTTCCAACATTTACAGAAACCGATTCATCCCCCAACCATAAGGGTAGTGGCTGCTTCTTTCACGAACTATTTCCATGATATCTTAGTGTTCCTTTGCTTGTTAACTTAGTTTTTGTTTTACAGACTCAATGATTCATTCAATGTCCTTATACCTAGATACAAATCCTTTATGTAAAAATCCCTCCGTTCTAATGATTGGTGTGGTTTCTGCCTCTTGATTAAACCTTGACTGTCATAATAACTACTATCAAGAGTGGACTCAGGTAGCAGGTCCTCAAAGATGGAATTTTGTACGTAGTTTGGCTGTGCTTTTGGACTTGAATGAAATGTTGAGCCCATAATCAATGTGAAATGGGAGGCTATTAATTCATTGCAAGTAGTGGCAATTGAATTAATCAATCTGTGGTTAGTTATAATAATATTCCTACTGAAATAAGATTGCTTTAAATAAGTGGTAAAATGGAAATAAGATTAGTAAAATGATTGCTGTACTTGATCATTATGGCAGTAATGATGACTATAAAGTTTGTGGTGTAGAATGGATTCATGTGATTGAGAGGAGCATTCATTTTAAAAATAAAAATAAAAGCTCAAGTTTTTAAGCTCTCAGCTTAAGGTTTTTTGTGTTTGTTTTTGTTTTTGTTTTGAGATGGAGTCTTGCTCTATCATCCAGGCTGGAGTGTAGTGCATGATCTTGGCTCACTGCAACCTCCGCCTCCCGGGTTCAAGCAATTCTCCTGGTCAGCCTCCTGAGTAGCTTGGACTACAGGAGTGTATCACCACGCCCAGCTAATTTTTGTATTTTTCAGTAGAGATGGGTTTTACCATGTTGGCCAGAATGGTCTCAATCTCTTGACCTCATGATCCGCCCACCTTGGCCTCCCAAAGTGCTGGGATTACAGACGTCAGCCACAGCTTAAGGTTTTATTATTATTATTTTTTAATAGAGAGTTTCTCCGACAGCCCTCAAAGGTCTCTTATTTTTTTTTTATCAGAAAGAACTTATTTTTCACAGAAACTTGGCCAATTATGGACTATTAACACCAAAATTTAATTGTGTAGGTAGCAGAATTACAATGTCAATTGAATTTACAGCTTTTCCAAACACATTATGTGAAAGTTAAGGCATTGATTGGGCAGGAGAAGAACCTAAAATTTGGAATAAAGAACCTCTGGCTGGATTTAGATGAAGCTATAATTAGGGATTCCCAAGTCATGAGCTTTCTTTGTCTATGGAAATAGCTTGCTTCTCGTGTCTATGGATAATATCCTTCCCCGTGTTTGAAAAGCCTCTGGATTTCACTTTGGGAACTTGTTATGCAAAAGGATTCTCAGTCTACTTAAGATCTATCTATGTTATCCTATTGCCACTATACTCCTATCTAGGGCCAGATTTCATTGTGCTCCAGGAAAAAAAAAAAATGACCTAGTAGGAAATAACTTATATATCAAAAGAAATTTTATATTGGCAGAAACATGGGAAATATGTATGGGAATAAATTCTCAAGGTGTTAGACCAAGCAGGACAAAATATACCACCAGATTAGGCCAAATGTATTGATATGGTTTTACTTACCGATGATTCCATATTGAATGTATTAGCTCTTTCTGGACAATTTACACTGTACAAACTTAGCTAGGCTGGAACTACATTTATCAGTATTGCTTTTCATGAAGAGTTTTAGGGCTTAGCATGGGCCACAAGACACATTTTTGTGAGACTGGTAAAGTGGAGGTGAAGCAGCAGCCACCTTTTTTTTTGTGCTAGGAAATTTTGTCCAGATCACTGGGTGCTATTGCAGTTATTGCCACTGATCTGCTGGGTCACCTTGTTGGTGTGTGACGGCAGCCTGACCACAGCTCCTCTAGCTTCTATTTTATTTTCTCCTTTAGCTTCTCTGAATTTTAGATCAGTTGCCATGATAAAGATTATCAAATTTTTATGATCATACTCATAATCAAAGCTGGAAGCTTGGAAGTGATAGTATATTACTTTTGTGTCTCTGCCATAACAAATTACTACAAATTTAGTGTATTAAAAAGACAAAAATTTACTATCTTACAGTTGTGTAGGACAGAAGTCTGACACAGTGCTGGCTGGACTGTATTGTTTTATAAAGGCATCTATTTCTTTACTCCTTGAAGTTGTTGGCATAGTTCAGTTCCTAGCTATCATAGCATTGAGGTTCTTATTTCCTTGCTGGCTGCCAGGTGAAAGTCATTTTAGCTCCTAAAGGATTTCCCTCATTCCTTGGCTCATAGTCCTCTTGCACCATCTTCAAAGTGAAAAAGAGTGGGTATAGGCCCTCTCATGCTTCATCTTTCCTGCCTTCCTCCCGTTACACCTCTCAATTTTAAAATCTGATGAGCAATCTTAATTTTACCTGCAAAGTTAATTCCCTTTTGCCATACAATGTAACATAGTCACAGATTGCAGGTGTTAAGATGTGGACATGTCTAGGGGTGCCATTATTATACCAACTGCAGAAACCATCATGGGTTCCAACTCATTCCTACAGATTCCAACTTTTTCTTGCTTATCTCTGCTTCAATGTTTATCTTTTCTTTCCAGCTTCTTCCCAATGACATCCAGACCAGCACCAGATGCAGAAGCAACAGTCACATATAGACTAATTAATTCCTATAATTCACCGAGGTCAAGTTTCAATAATAAATCTCATCTTTTGAATCTCATTCCTACTTGTTCTGTTTCTCTTATTGAAGCATTGATACACTAACGCATATGGAAATGGCTCTAGCCATTTATTTGGCTAGTTGGCTAAACTTTAAAATTTTTCAAGTTTTATTTTAGGTTTGGGGATATACATTCAGGTTTGTTACATGGGTAAGTGCCATGTTGCTGAGGTTTGGTCAAAAAATTATTTTGTCACCCAGGTAGTGAGCATAATACCTGATATGCAGTTTTTCAGCTGTCACCATTACCCTTCTACAATTCTCCACCTTCAAGTAGTCCCCAGTGTCTATTATTTCCTTCTTTGTGTCCATGCGTACTCCAATGTTTCGCTCCATTTATAAATAAGAGAATGCAGTATTTGGAGTTTTGTTCCTGTGTTAAACCACTTAGGATAATGGCCTGCAGCTGCATCCACATTGCTGCAAAGGACATGATTTTATTCTTTTTTTATGACTACATAGTATTCCATGCTGTATATGTACATTTTCTTCATCCAGTCAATGGTTGATGGGAATTCAGGTTGATTCCATGTCTTTGCTATTGTGAATAGTGCGGCAATGAACATACAATAATTTATATTCCTTTGGGTATGTACCCCATAACAGAATTGCTGGGTTGAATGGTAGTTCTGTTTTAAGTTCTTCAAGAAATCTCAAAACTGGTTTCTACAGTGGCTAAACTGATTTGCATTCCCACTAGCAGTGAATAAGTGGTCCATTTTCTTTGCAACTTCCCCCAAACCTGTTATTTTTTGACTCTTTAATAATAGCCATATGGACTAATGTGAGATGGAATCTTATCATGGTTTTGATTTGCATTTCTCTATTAGTAATGTTGAGCTTTTTTTCCATATGTTTGTTGGCTGCTTGTATGTCTTCTTTTGAGAAGCGTCTGTTTCATATCTTTTACCTATTTTTTTAATGGGATTGTTTTTTGCTTCTTGATTTAAGTTCCTTATAGTTTCTGGATATTAGACCTTTGTCAAATGCATAGTTTGCAAATATTTGTCCAGTTCCATACATTGTCTGTTTACTTGAATGACAATTTCTCTTGTTGTGTAGAAGCTCTTTAGTTTAACTAGGTCTCACTGCCAAGTTTTGTTTTTGTCGCAATTACTTTTGGGGACTTAGCCAAAAATTCTTTGCCCAGGCCAATGTCAAGAAGGGTATTTCCTAGGTTTTCCTAGGGTTTTAATACTTTTAAATCTTACAGTTAAGCTTTTAATCCATCTTGAATTGATGTTTGTATATGATGAAAGGATGGGGTCCAGTTTCAGTTTCAATCTTCTGCATATGGCTACCCAGTTATCGCAGCTCGATTTATTGAATAGGCCATCCTTTCCCCATTGCTTATTACTGTCAATGTTGCTGAAGATCAGGTGGTCGTAGGTAGCAGCTTTATTTCTGGGTTCTTTAACCCGTTCCCTTGTTCTACCTGTCTGTCTTTGTAACAGCTTTGTACCAAAACATGCTATTTTGGTTACTGTAGCCCTGTAGTATAGTTTGAAGGCACGTAGTGTGAGACCTTTAGCTTTGTTCTTTTTGCTTGATTGGTATGGCTATTTAGACTCCTTTTGGTTCCTTTTTTTTTGAGACAGAGTCTCACTCTGTCACCTTGGCTGGAGTGCAGTGGCATGATCTTAGCTGACTGCAACATCTGCCTCTTGGGTTCAAGCAATTCTCCTGTCTCAGCCTCCTGAGTAGCCGGGGCTACAGGTGCCAGCATGCCTGGCTAATTTTTTCTTTCTTTTTTTTTTCTTTTTCCTTTTTTAGTAGAAACCAGGCCTTACCATGCTGGCCAGCCTGGCCTTGAACTCTTGATATCAAGTGATCCACCTGCCTCAGCCTCCCAAAGTGCTGGGATTACAGGTGTGAGTCACCACCCTGGCCTCCATATGAATTTTATAATAGGTTTTTATAATTCTTTTGGTAGAAACATTATTTTGGTGGTTTGATAGGAAGAACACTGAATCTGTAAATTGCTTTGAGCAGTATAGTCATTTTTAACAATATTAATTCTTCCTATCCATGAGCATGGGATGTTTTCCCATTTGTGTCATATCTAATTTCTTTTAGCAACGTTTTGTTATTCTTATTGTAGAGATCTTTCATCTTCCTGGTTAGCTGTGTACCAAGGTATTTTCTTCTCTTTGTGGCTATTGTGAATGGGTTTGTGTTCTTGATTTGGCTCTGAACTTGGGCATTATTGGTGTATAGAAATGCTACTGATTTTGTATCCTAAATCTTTGCTGAGGTTGTTTATCAGTTCTAGGGGCCTCTGGGAAGAGACTATGGGGTTTTTTAGGAATAGAACCACATTGTCTGCAAAGAGAGATAGTTTAACTTCCTGTCTTCCTATTCGGGTGCCTTTTATTTCTTTCTCTTGCCCGATTGCTCTAAGACTTACAGTACTATATTGAATAAGAGTGAAGAGTGGGAACCTTTGTCTTGTTCCAAAGGAAAATGCTTCCAGCTTTTGCCTATTTAGTATGATGTTGACTATGTGTTTGTCATAGATAATTCTTATTATTTTGAGCTGTTTCTTGGATGTGCAGTTTGTTGAGGTTTTTTAACATGAAGGGCGATTGAATTCATTAAAAGTCTTTTCTGCACCTATTGAGATGGGTCTTACAGTTTTTATTTACATGATGAATCACATTTATTAATTTGTGTACATGAACCAACTTTGCAACCCAGTGATAAAGTCTACTTGATTGTGGTGGATTAGCTTTTTGATATGCTGCTAGATTCAATTAGCAATGCTTTGGTTGAGGATTTTTATGTCTGTGTTCATCAGAGATATGTGTGTGTGTCTGTACTGTGTGTGTGTCTCTGCTGAGTTTTGGAATCAGGATGATGCTGGCCTCATAGAATGAATTGAGAAGGAGTTCTTCTATCTCAATTTTTTGGCATAGTTTCAGTAGGAATAGTACTAACTCTTCTTTACATGTCTTGTAGAATTCAGCTGTGAATCAGTATGGTCCAGGGCTTTTCCTGTTGATACATACTTCATTACTAATACAATTTTGACACACATTATTGTCCTTTTCGGGATTTCAGTTTCTTTCTGGTTCAATCATGGGAGGTTTTATGTTTCCAGAAATTTATTCATTTTTTTTTTTGGTTTTCTAGTTTGTGTGCATAGAGGTGTTTATAATAGTCTCTGAGGTTTTTTTTTTTTTTGTATTTCTGTGGGATTGGTGATAATATCACCTTTGTCATTTCTGATTGTGTTTATTTGGATCATATCTCTTTTTTCTTTGTCACTATGGCTGGCATCTATAAATCTTATTTACTCTTTCAAAGAACCAACTTTTGGTTTCATTGATATTTACCATGTATTTTTGTTTCTCAATTTTGTTCAGTTCTGCTCTAATTTGGGTTCTTTCCTTCTGCTAGCTTTGAGGTTGATTTGCTCTTGTTTCTTGAGTTCCTCTAGGTGTGATGTTAGGTTATTAACCTGAGATCTTTCCAACTCCTTGATATAGGTATTTAGTGCTATAAACTTTCCTCTTAACATTGCTCTGGCTGTGTCCCAGAGATTTTGGTATGTTGTATCTTTTTTTCATTAGTTTCAAATAATTTTTTAAATTTCTGCCTTAATTTCTTTCTTTATCCAAAAATCATTTAGGGGCAGATTGTTTAATTTCCATGTAATTGTACGGTGTTGAGAGATTTTCTTGGTATTGATTTATATTTTGGTGCTGTAGTCTGAGAGCATGCTTGGATAATTTTGGCTTTTTTGAATTTGCTGTGAATTGTTTTAGGGCTGAGAATGTGGTCAATCCAAGAGCATGTACTATGTGCATATGAGAAGAATGTATATTCTGTTCTTGTTGGGTGAAATATTCTATAGGTATCTATTACATCCATTTGGTCAAGTGTCAAGTTTAGGTCTTAAATATCTTTGCTAGTTTTCTGCCTTGACGATCATTCTAATACCATTAGAGAGCTGTTAAAATCTCCCACTATTATTGTGTGGTTATCTGAATCTTTTTGTAGGTCTATAAGAACTTGTTTTTTGAATCTAGGTGCTCCAGTATTGAGTGCATATATATTCAGAATAGTTAAGTATGGTTGAATTGAATCTTTTATCATTATGTAATGCTCTTCTTTGTCCCTTTTGATCATTGCTGGCTTGAAGTCTGTTTTGTGTGAAATAAGAATAGCAACTCCTGTTCTTTTTTATTTTCCATTTGCTTGATAGATCCTTTTCCATCCTTTTACTTTGAGCTCATCGATATAACACCTTTTCCATCCTTGGATCTATCAAACAAATGATGGAAAAGAATCTATCAAGCAATTAAATGGAAAAGGATCTATCAAGCAAATGGATGGAGAAGGATCTATCAAGCAAAGTAAAAGGATGGAAAAGGATCTATCAAGCAAAGGATGGAAAGGGATATATCAAGCAACAGATCTATCAAGCAAAGGATGGTCTCCTAAAGACACCATACAGTTAGGTCTTGCTTTATCCAACTTGCCACTCTGCCTTTTAATGGCTGTTTAGGCCATTTACATTCAAGGTTAATATTGATATGTGAGGATTTGATCCTGTCATTGTCTTGTTAGCTACAGTTGCTATGTAGACTTGATGGTATAGTTGCTTTATAGGGTCCGTGGGCTATGTACTTCAGTGTGTTTTTGTGGTGGTGGCAGGTAATGCTTTTTGTTTTCGTGTTTAGCAGCTCCTTAAGGACCTCTTGTGAGGCAGGTCTGGTAGTAAAAAATTCCCTCAGCATTTGCTTGTCTGTAAAGGATTTTATTTCTCTATTGTTTATCAAGCTTCTTTTGGCTGAATAAGAAATTCTTGTTAGAAATTTCTTTTCTTTAAGGCTGCTGAATGTATACTCCCAATCTCTTCTGGCTTATAAGGCTTCTGCTGTAAGGTCTGCTGTTAGCTTGATGGGGTTCTCTTTGTACATGATCTGCCTTTTCTTTGTAGCTGCTTTTAAGATTTTCTCTTTCATGTTGACCTCAGAGAATGTGATGACTGTGTCTTGGGGATGGCCATCTTTTACAGTATCTCACAATTTCCTGAATTTTCATGTCAGCCTTTCTAGCAAGGTTAGGGAAATTTTCATGTATAGTGTCCTCAAATATGGTTTCCAAATTGGTTGCTCTCTCTCCATCCTCTTCAGGAATGCCAATGGGTTGTGGATTTTGTCTCTTTACATAATCCTATATTTTCTGGAGATTTGGTTCATTATTTTTAAAACTCTTTATTCTTTATTTTTGCCTTCCTGGGTTGATTTGAGGAAGCGGTTGTCGAGCTCTGAGATTCTTTCCTTAGCTTGGTCTATTCTGTTATTAATGCATCCAATTTCATTGTAAAATTCCTGTAGTAAATTTTCATTTCCAGAAGGGACTTTGGCTGTTTCATAAATTGGTTATGCTGTCTTTCAGCTTTTGGACTGTTTTACTGTTTTCCTTGGATTGAGTTTCAACACTCTCTTCTATCTTCTTAAGCTTCCATGCCATCCAGATTCAGAATTCTATGTCTTTTTTTCAGCCATTTCATTATGGTTAAGAACTATTGCTGGGGAGCTGGTGTGGTTATTTGGAGGTAAGAATAACTTCTGGCTTTTAGACTTGTCAAAGTTCTTGTGCTGATTTTTTCTCATCTGTGTGATGGTCTTTAATCTTTGAAGCTGCTGCCTTGGATGGGGCTTTTTGCCTTTGTATTCTTTGATGCCCTTGAGTGTTTGACTGTGGTGTAAGTTGAGTTTAGTCTATTGGCTTCATTTCTGAATGCTTTCAAGGGGCCAAAGCTCAGCTTAGCACTCCTAGGATGTGTGCTCTTACCCTGAGTGGTTGGGACTAGGTCCCTGGCTTTGTTTTCTGGCTTCTCAAGCTTAAGAATTTGCTACACTGGAGGTCTACATGCTCAGAATCCACCATCAACAACAATTTGGCTGGAGGCTGCTGGCAAAAGTGCTCCAGTGGAATGGCATGAGTGCCCAGGCATGTGCATGGTGGCAGGGTGACAGATGTGAGGCTGTAGGTGAGTGCGCACTGGCAGGGGAAATCTTCTGGCAGGTGTGCAGTGGTAGAGGTCTGTCTGCAGAAGCACTCTGGTGAGTAGGCGGGGTCTGCTGGTGAAAGGGCTATGGAGGAGACCTTAAGCAAGTACTTCAGCTGGGCAGCTGAGGCTGAGCTGCAAGTGAGTGCAACCAAGCAAGGATGCTGGGAGAGGCTGGCAGACAGGGAGGTGCTCAGATCAGTCAGCCCTGTGTGTCCAGGTCTGGCAGCTAACAAAGGCTGAAACTACCCAAAGCAGCATAGTGAACCTTGGGAGATGGGTGCCCATGGCCATACTCCACTGCAGGTATTCCTGTACCAAACCCTCTGGGCTCTGCACAGGCTGGAGTTCTGTCTCTGTCAACTCTCAGGACAAATTTCCCTCCCAGCTCAAAGTCTGTGGGAGTCATGGGGTCTTCTGCAGCAAGGATCCCAGAGGTCCCTGGCAAGAGTGGACCACCCCATGCCTATTTTATTCACCCCTTCCCTAGGAGCCGCTTGGGGCCAGGAATGATTCCTGGTACTTGACAACCAACCAAGCTTCCTCATCTTTCAGGCTGGGATCTGCATCCTCCCTCCGTCCACTCTCAATGCCTTCTTTGAAAGATCTGTTTGGAGCGTACCAGTCTGTTTGATAGTCTGGCCTCTCTCAGTGGGAGAAGCTCTTCTTGGCTCCATCTAGCTGGTCATCTTGGCTCTTTAACTAAACTTTAGACTCAACAGTGGCCCACGCCACAACATCTCTGGCCTAATGTATATGAAGAAATTCAAGGGATTAGGGAGATGAAAATTTTAGAGTGGAATCCTTATGTGCAATCTGCACTTCTACTTCTCAATTCTATTCTATAAGAAGGCCCAGTTAACGTCTCCTTCACTAATACTTTGAGAAAAATAATTAGTGAGAAAAGCACCTGCACCCTTGAAACAATCTCTGGAATCTGTTCCCTGTTGTTTAGATAGATTATTGGGGGATGCTGCCATCAAAATGGGTACCCTGATTTCAACCCAAGGGTAGCAGAGGTCAAGAGCACTTAAAAGCCAGAGACAAAGTGGGTACATTTACAATAAAGGGAATGAGAGCGGTTGTGTAAGGAAAATGTTTTACCTACAGGAATCTGTAATGAACAAATTTGTCACAGTTTCTCTAAGAATGATATATATTTATAGCCTTCTAAAATACTTCTTCATGTATATAACAGGGAAGACTCCAGATCTAGTAACCAAAATCTAACTTCAGTCATTACAATGAAATTTCAATGATCTCTTCCCAGGTTCAAGACCTATGCCAGCATCCAAACCCACATGTTTCTCCTTTATTAAAAAGCTTATTTCTTTGAGGAAGGAACCTACAACATTGCTACAAGTATGTACTCTAAGTTACCTTCTAAGGAACCTCCAGCTATTTACTAGTGTGACTGAAAAGAAAAAAATATATATCCCTCACTGATTATTATATACCAACTCTGAAATAATGGTTATTTCTTAAAATTCAAAATACCACTCTAGTTCATTAATTACAATAGGAGTTTATGGTGATCAAGTGACTAAGAAAAGTCTTAGCCTAAATGTGAATCACAGTAGACCTAATAGGTCCACAAAGCCACCTTGTGGTTATTTCCCAAGTTTCTGAATGTATAACTGGAATACATATACTTGGCAACTGACGGAACTTCTACATTAGCCCCCTGACCTAGGAAGAACCACGTGCAAGTTCCTGAATGTCTTCTTCCTACAGAAGAGTAAATCAAAAGTACTATCACATCCCTGGGTGCAAGGATGCATGCTACCATCTAAGACCCAAAAGATCCATGGTGGTGATATCTATCATGGCCCCATTTTACTTGCTAATCTTTTCTGGGAAGAAGGCAGATAAATTTTAGAGGATGTTTGTGGATTATTACAAACTTAATTGGGTGATTGCTTTAATGGTAGTTATGCTTCAGATTTAACATATTTACTAGAACAAATTAATACAGTTTCTGGTACCTAGTATGAAACTATTGCTTAGGAAATGCTCTTGTCTCCATACCAACAGTCAAAAACTCAAGAAACAGATTTCTTTTACTTGGCATAGCTAACAGTACATCTTCAAGATCTTACCACAGGGCTGGATCAACTTTTTACTATCTACAAAATGTACTCTGCATGGATCTTGATCATCTTTACGTTTCACCGAACAGGCCACTGGCCCAGTACAGTGATGCCATTATTCTGATTGCATCTAATGAGAAGAAAGTAAAAAGTTCTTTAGATGCCTTAGTAACACATATGTAATACAAAGAATGGAGGATCAGCTCTAAGAAAGTTAAAGAACTCTCAGCCTCAGAGAAACTTGTGGAGGTCCAGGAATCTGAAACATGTTCAGATACGCTCTCCCCAGTGAAAGATAATTTGTTTTTGCATGGGTCATCTTCTGCTAAAAGTGGGGTACAATATATGGTTGGATTTTTTAAATTTTGAAGTCAACACACACCATATGTAAGTGTGAGATTCTGAGTAATTCACCAAATAATTTATAGCATGAACAGTTCTAAGTAGAAACCAGAGCAAGAGAAGCAGCTGCAGCAAGTCCACACCTAAATGCAAGCTGCTTTACCACTTGAGCCTCATAATTCAGCACTTCTGATATCCAGACTGTCTTATGGCAAATATGGATACAGCATGGAGTCTCTGTAAGAATCACATCACAAATCTCTGGGTTTGGAAGCAAATTCATGCTCTCTCCTATAGGTAAATAGATCAAGTGACCCTGTGACCTAAACTTCTCATTATGAACTGTGTTATTGGCCGTCACCAGCTGAGAAGGGCCACCTTCTCAGAAATTTGAGTTTCAGCTCACTGGGGCCTCTCCTATGTTTCTAAGTTTTAATAATTCCAACTACTACCCTTTGTTCCTTCAGTCTTAGGTTAGGTAACTATTTTCTGTACTTTCTGAAGTTGCTACCTCTGTGTTATCTTATAGGTTTTTCTTAACCCTTTCAATAACCTAGTTAACAATGTACACCTAGTTAGCAAGTGTTTATACTTAAATATCTCTTCAGATAACTGGGTGGTGTCTGTTTCTTGGATGATATAACAAATAATACATTAAATAATTTGCTTTAGATTTATAATATACAATAAGTAGCAAAACCACCATGGCAAGAGCCATCAGAATGCTGTCTTTGCATTCTATAGCAAGAATGCTCAACCTCTACTTTTTTGCACATATTACACAATATCTATGTTTTCGCACTTTCCGTTCTACTTCCAATGCCTTGAGCTGAGGGGCTATGTGCATGCCACACAGGCCATAGCTGGTGCTCAACTGATTATTATACCAAGTAATCAGCAGGGGCAAATACTTTACCTACTACTGCTTGAGATATAAATGAGCTTACCTTCCCTAATTGCTCATGACTTGATGCATTTCATTTTGTGGTAAGTGCCTCACACACTAAGAGGAGTAGGTTAGTTTCCTTGAGTATGGGAAAGGTTAATAAAATAGAAGCAGGTTGTTACTGGTCATCTTTCATATCTGTCAAATGTAAAGTGAGAACTCTGTTCCTTGCACATGTGTCAGATGTGAGAGACCAAGGTAGAAGCTACAAGTACAAAGGGCAGTTCTACCAAACTCATTTCATATTATTTTTATAAAATTATTATGTATAATACTTTATTAAAATGTAAAAATGTGGAATAATTACCAAGCTAGATGGGACCCCAGGACAAAGAAATAAGCCAATATCATAGCAGGCAAATTGGGGTTTATATGTAATTACTATCTATATGCACATACATATACACACACACTCATATATACATACATACTTTCCTTTTCACTTCCACCCACTCTATCTATTCAATAACATAGATTATTACCAGAGAAAAACAAGGTTTGGTTAGAACTGTCAAAATTAAATTTTGTATCATCAAAGGAAATGAACCCTTGAGAATAAATATAAAATCAGGAATAGAGAAAGTTCCAATTTATACATTTAATTTTTATGATTGTGGAATTTATTTCTACTATAAACTCTAGAATGATAAAGCACCTATACATTTTTTCTTATGTGCTCTTTTTTTTCCACCAATTTCTCTACCATTGTCTTTAGTCCATATATTTCAGACTGACTGGACTACCAGTATCTTTAGACTACACCAATTTCTTTCTTTCCTAAAGGTATTTGTACTTACCACTCCCTCTGCCTGAAAATTCCTGGCATTCTGTTTGGCCTCTTCTATTTTTCAGGTCTCTTAGCTTTAATGGGAATTCTAAAGAGAGGTCTTTCATAATTACTGTATCTAAATTAGTCCTTAGTCTCATTTTCTCCTTGTTACTTACTGTGTGGTATTTTATCTTGATTCACATTTTTGGTTTATTTATTTGTTCACCACTCTATTATCTCTCTACCATTTGAATATAAGCTCCACTAAGGGGAGGAAAGCAGCAGAAACCATGTTTTTCTAATGCACTGTGAGATCTCCAGTGAATAGTGAAGGGCCCAAAACAGAGCAGGTAATAAATAAATACTGAATGGGTGAATGAATCAATGAATTAACAACCTTTAAGAAGTCATTGAAGAAATTGATTACCTCTCTCATTCTTTTCTTCAGCAAAAGCTACAAGAAATATTTTAGTCCAATAAAGAACTTTCTGACTTTATCAAGATCCATGTTCTTAAATCAGGTAATTTTTTTAAGCTCTCTAATCATGTATGTTTCACAGGTGCCTCAAAATCAATATATCTAAGTGCACTAATTATTCTATCTTCAAATCTGTTTCTCCATTTCAAGTCATGGTAGATGGTAGTTCAAACAATGACAAAGTCCAAACGATTCTTGCTCATTAATATCTGGTGCAGTTGCCAATTTCTTCTTCATTCCCAGTATTCCTCTTTACTTTAGTTTCTTCTAATCTGCAGTGAACTCCTAATTACTTTTCTGCTTCCAGCTTTGTCTCCTTTCTTACTATTCTCACTATGCTCTTTAAAACAAACCTTTCTAATGCAGAAAGCTGATAAGCTTAAAACTCTATAAATGTTTATTATTTCCCATAGGAAAAAAGTGCAAATTCTTAGCCAGGTATAAAGAACCATCAAGATCTGGTCTTTTACTAACATTCTCTCTTCAATTCTCAATATTTCTACTTCTTTCTATGCTCAAACAAATCCTATAATTTTGTGCTACAGAACTACTTTCAGTTCTGTGATGTTGCTATAACCTTTCATGTTCACATCTGTACTCATCTTCCCTTCTATGCCAAAAATACTCTTTTTTTTTTTAGCCTGGGGAGAGATTTGCCTTTCAAGATTTGACTCAGACAATATGACTTCACAAAGTTTTGATCTCCCCTGGAGAAACCAACTACAGTCAAAGATGGAATGTACTGTTTTCTGTGATGTTATATTACTGATATTTAAGAATCAATATTAAAAGAACTAAAAAGATTATTGAGCCATTTTCTTAGATTCTGGGAAATTAAGCATCAATAAATTACCTTAGCATCCAAATTAAAATATAATGAGAAAAGGTATGGAATCAATCTACTGAAAATCTCTTTTAAATATTGCTGTAGGATGTTTGACAACACATATGTGGATGACCACTTTATTGCTCAATCACATGAAAAACTTAATAAAACATAACAGTAAGATAAAATTGAAGTAAATGAGTAAATCCTCAGGTACCAACAAGAAAAATTCAAATTCCTAATGAGAATTTCAGCCCTATGCACTGGATACTGTGGGTTTTCACAACCTTAAGGGAATAATTGATGGGTTCTTGAGCCCAAGAGATATAGGGAGCTGGAACTAAGCTTCTTGGACAAAACCAAAAGCTTTCTGGGCAGTGAACCTTTAAGGAAAGTTTTCCCAGTTCCCAGGAATTTAACAATATAGTCATCCATCTGAGAATGTGGGTAAGAAAAAAGAAAAGGTACCTATAAGAAACCAAAGGGCAACTCCTGGTCAGGCTTGGGGACTTGAAATGATACTACCCTAATTGTGTGGAGTCTCGATTTAATAAACTAATATAAAATATGTACTTAAAAAGAAATAATATAAAATAGAATACATAAGAAATTAATGTAAAGTATG
Organism: Plecturocebus donacophilus; assembly: GCA_004027715.1. NCBI lineage: Eukaryota > Metazoa > Chordata > Mammalia > Primates > Pitheciidae > Plecturocebus > Plecturocebus donacophilus. The sequence continues at coordinate 6,949 of PVKP010005197.1, read as the reverse complement.
AAATTACCAGACCAGGTAAAACAAACTTGAAAACAATTTCTAGGGGCATTCACAGAACCCAGGGTTTGGGAATTTCACAGATTTAGAAAAGAGAGATAGATAGTTAGATAGAGAGAGAGAGAGAGAGAGAGAGAGAGAGAGAGAAATCCAGAGAGACAGTTCACAATAAAAAATGTATCAACCACAGTAAGATATTAATAACAATGAAGGAGAATTAACACATTCAATAGGCAAGATAGTTCTCCAAGAACTAATAGTATAGAATAAGCTGTAAACAATTACATACAAAGTTTGTTTAAATTATGGTCAAGGTAAAAAAGAAACAGAAACAAGGATGAAACAATTAGTTGATATGAAAAACAAAGAGACAGACAGATTTGAAATACAATCAAACTGAACATTTAGAAAATGTTTTACAAAGGTGTGTAGTTACTGAAGTTGAAAACTTAAAAAATGAGTAAAGAAATATATTAGACATAGCTGAAGAGAGAATTAGTGAATTGTATGATAGGTCTTAGGAAATTATAAGAAAAACTAAATAGCACAGAGAAACAAAAAGAAGAAGAATGTGAAAGAGATGCTAATAAACATGAAGAACAGAATTACCAAATCCAACTTACATTTAGGAAGAATTTCAGAAGAGTAGAGAATATAGAGAATCTGGGAAGGCAATATTCAACGAGATAATGAGTAAACATGATACAGAGTTGGGGGAGAAAAACAGAGAGAAAAGTAAATTACCTACAAAGAAAGTGTCCTGGAAGAGAGAGATCATCATGGTGAATGGGAGGCAGGACTAGACTGCAGCTCCACACAGAGCAGCATATGGAGGCTTGCATTGTAAATTTTAGCTCCAGATCAACTGAAAGAACAAACCAGGAATCCCAAGAGGACCCACAGACTCTCTGAAGGAAGCAGACTGCTCCTGCAGGACCTGGGAGACACCTCAAATACTGTGACTGCCCCAACTGCAGAAGTGGGAAAGGGAGACCCTCATCTGAACAAATACCCCTGCTAGAGAAGCTGAAGTTCCATTTGCAGGAGAAGTTTTCAACTTTACCCGGAGCTGAGTCAATCTGAAGAGCTGAGTGAAATACAGGGGTAGAGGAAGCAGCAGAAAAGCCCTGGAAGTTCCCTAGCAAGCCATTCCTGGCTGGTACCACAAGGATCAATCCAGAGAGCAACTAGAATGGCAGGGGGTAAAACTCCACAGGGAGAAGAAAATCACTAGCTGAACTTTGAACAATTTGAATGGGATGAGAAGCCTTCTGGCCAGAAGTCAAGGAGTGTGCAAATCCAGTGTGCAGAATCCACAGGTGAGTGAAAAACCAAGCCCTTTTCTTTTGCAGCTGAGAGGCGGATAGCTTGGGGCAGGTTTTTCAGCCCATCTTGCCCTCTGTCTGGAAATAGACTCGGGGCTGTTGGGAGGGACATGGTGGGAGTGAGACTGGCCCTTCAGTTTATGTAGGAGCTGGGTTAAGCCTATGACTGCTGGCTTTCCCCCACTTCCCTGACAATCTGCATGACTCAGAAGATGCAGCCATAATTCTCTAGGTACACAACTTCAGTGACCAGAGAATCTCACACCCATCCCCCAAGGCAGCCACAGCAAGACCTGCCCAAGGTTGGAGTGTGAGCTCAGACATGCCTAGCCCTGCCCCCATCTGATGGTCCTTCCCTACCCACCCTGGTAACTGAAGACAAAAGGCATATAATATTGGGAGTTCTAGGGCCCCATCCGCTGTTTCCTCCCTATACCACAGCTGATGCATTCTGGAAAGCGTCACCTCTTGGCAGGAGGCCAACGGCTCAAAAATAGAGCATTAAACAACCAAAGCTAAGAACCCTCAGAATCCATTGCGCTGCTTCCCCACCACCTCCACCAGAACAGGTGCTGGCATTCAAGGCTGAAAGATCCATAGATGGGTCACATCACAAGACTGTGCAGACAACCCCAGTACTGGCCTGGAGCCAGGTAGACTCACTGGGTGGCTAGACCCAGAAGAGAGACAACAATCACTGCAGTTCAGCTCACAGGAAGCCACATCTATAGGAAAAGCGGGAGACTACAACATCAAGGGAACATCCCAAGGACCAAATAAATCTGAACAACAAGCTTCAGCCCTAGACCTTCCCTCTGACAAAGACTACCCAAATGAGAAGGAACCAGAAAGCCAACCTTGGTAATAGGAAAAAACAAGGCTCCTCAACAACCCCCAACAACAAAAAAATTACATTAGTTCACCAGCAATGGATCCACACTAAGAAGAAATCTCTGATTTACCTGAAAAAGAATTCAGAGGTTAGTTATTAAGCTAATCAGGTGAAGTCCAATGTAAGGAAATCCAAAAAATGATAAAAGAAGTGAAGGGAGAAATATTCAATAAAACAGATAGCTTAAAGAAAAAAAGCATCAATAATTCAGGGTATTTTGGACACACTTTTAGAAATATGAAATGCTCTGAAAATTCTCAGCAATAGTATTCAACAAGTAGAAGAAAGAAATTCAGAGCTCAAAGACAAGGTCTTTGAATTAACTTAATCCAACAAAGACAAAAAAGAATAAGAAAATATGAACAAAGCCTCCAAGAAGTCTGAGATTATGTTAAATGACCAAACCTAAGAATAATCAGTGTTCCTGAGGAAGAAGAGATTTCTAAAAGCTTGAAAAACATGTTTGGAGGAATAATCAAGGAAAACTTCCCAGGCCATGCTAGAGACCTAGACATGCAAATACAAGAAGCACAAAGAACACCCGGGAAATTCATTGCAAAAATATCTTCACCTAGGCACAGTGTCATCAGGGTATCTAAAGATAAAATGAAGGAAAGAATCTTAAGAGTTGTGAGACAGAAGCACCAGGTAACCTATAAAGGAAAACCTACCAGATTAACAGCAGATTTCTCAGCAGAAACCCTATAATCTCGAAGGGGTTCAGGGCCTATCTTCGGCCTCCTCCAAAACAATAATCAGTTAAGAATTTTGTATCCAGCAAAACTAAGCATCATATATGAAGGAAAGATACAGTCTTTTTTAGATAAACAAAGGCTGAGAGAATTTGCTTTTACTAAGCCACTATTACAAGAACTGCTAAAATAAGCTGTAAATCTTGAAACAAATCCTGAAAACACATCAAAACAGAAGCCCTTTAAAGCATAAATCACACAGGACCTATAAAACAAAAATGCAAGTTAAAGGCAAAACAAACAAGCAAACAAGTACACAGGAAATAAGGAGCACAATCAAAGCAAGGGTACCTCACATTTTAATACTAATATTGAATGTAAATGACCTAAATGCTTCACTTAAAAGATACAGAACCACAGAATGGATAAGAACTCACTAACCAACTGTTGTCCTTTCAGGAGACTTATCTCAGAAATAAGGACTCACATATACTTAAAGAGGTGGAAAAAGGCATTTCATGCAAATGGAAACCAATAACAAGCAGGGATAGCTATTCTTATATCAGACAAAACAAACTTTAAAACAACAGCAGTTCAAAGAGACAAAGAGGAACATTACGTAATGGTAAAAGACCTGGTCCAACAAGAAAAACATCACGATCAAAAACATATACGCACCTAATATTGGAGCTTCCAAATTTATAAAACAATTACTAATAGACCTAAGAAATGAAATAGACAGCAACACAATAATAGTGGGGGACTTCAGTATTCCACTGACAGCACTAGACAGGGCATCAAGAAAGAAAATCAACAAAGAAACAATGGATTTAAACTATACCTTGGGACAAATGGACTTAACAGATATATACGGAACATTTCATCTAACAGCTGCAGAATACACATTCTATTCAATAGAGCATGGAACTTTCTCAAAGATAGACCATATGATAGGTCATAAAATGAGCCTCAAAAAATTTAAGAACACTGAAATGATATCAAGTTCTCTCTCAGACCACAATGGAATAAAACTGGAAATCAACTCCAAAAGGAGCCTTCAAAACCATGCAGATACATGGAAATTAAATAACCTGCTCCTGAATAAGCACTGGGTCAAAAACAAAATCAAGATGAAAATTTAAAAATTTTTCTATCTGAATGACAATAATGATACAAACTATCAAAACCTCTGGGACACAGCAAAGGTGGTGCTAAGAGGAAAGTTCATAGCCCTAAATGCCTACATCAAAAAGATTCAAAGACCACAGACTGACATTTAAGGTCACACCTCAAGAAGCTAGAGAAACCGTAACAAACCAAACCCAAACTCAGCAGAAGAAAGAAAATAACCAAGACTAGAGCAGAGCTAAATGAGTTTGAAACAAACAAACAACAAAAAAATACAAAAGATAAATTTTTTAAAAAAGCTGGTTCTTTGAAAACGTAAATAAAATTGATAGACCATTAGCAAAGTTAACCAAGAAAATCAGAGAGAAAATCTAAATAATTTCACTAAGAAACAAAACAGGACATATTACAACTGCCACCACTGAAATACAAAAGATTATTCTATGAATATCATTATGCACATAAACTAGAAAACCTAGAAGAGATGGATAAATTCCTGGAAAAATACAACTCTTCTAGCTTAAATCAGGAAGAATTATGTAATTCAGGATATCTACTGTGAACCAACCAATAACAAGCAGTGAGATTAAAATGGTAATTAAAAAATTACCAACAAAAAATAGTCCAGGACCAGACAGATTCACAGCAGAATTCTACAACACATTCAAAGAATTGGTACCAATCTTTTTGACACTATTCTACAAGACAGAGAAAGAGGAAATCCTCCCTAAACCATTCTATGAAGCCAGCATTACTCTAATACCAAAATCAGGAAAGGACATACCAAAAAAGAAAACTACAGACCAATATCCTTGATGAATATAGATGCTAAAATCCTTAACAAAATAGTAGCTAACTGAATCCAACAACATATCAAAAAGATAATCCACCATGATTAAGTGGGTTTCATACCAGGGATACAAAGATGATTTAACATATGCAAGACAGTAAATGTGAATATACCACTTACCTAGAATTAAAAGCAAAAATCACATGGTCATCTCAATAGATGCAGAAAAAGCATTTAACAAAAATCCAGTATCCCTTTATCTTTAAAACTCTCAGCAATATTGACATACAAGGGACATAACTCAATGTAGTAAAAGCCATCTGTGACAAACACATACCCAACATAATTCTGAATCAGGATAAGTTGAAAGCATTCCCTCTGAGGACTGGAGCAAGACAAGGATGCCCACTCTCACCACTTCTGTTTAACATAGTACTAAAAGTCCTAGCCAGAGCAATAAAACAAGAGAAAGAAATAAAGAGCATCCAAATTGGTAAAGAGCAAGTCAAACTGTCACTGTTTACTGATGATAGGATTGTTTAACTTGAAAACAGAAAGCTCCTAGAACTGTTAAAAGAATTCAGCAAAGTTTCCAGATACAAGATTAATGTACACAAATCAGTAGCTCTTCTATACACCAACAGTGACCAAGCAGAAAATCAAATCAAATCAGGAACTCAACCCCTTTTACAATAGCTGCAAAACAAACAAACAAACAACAAAAACAACAAGAAAACTTACAAATATACCTAACCAAGGAGTTGAAAGACCTCTTCAAGGAAAACTACAAAACACTGCTGAAAGAAGTCCTAGAAGACACAAACAAATGGAAACACATTCCATGCTCATGGATGGGTAGAATCAATATTGTGAAAATGACCATACTGCCAAAAGGAATCCGCAAATTTAATGCAATTCCCATCAAGATACCACCATCATTCTTCACAGAATTAGAAAAAACAATTCTAAAATTCATATGGAACCAAAAAAGAGCCCATATAGCCAAAGCAAAACTAACCAAAAAGAAGAAATCTGGAGGCATCACATCACCAGATTTCAAACTATACTATAAGTTCATAGTCAACAGCGTGGTACTAGTATGAAACTAGACACATAGTCCAATGGAACAGAAGAGAGAACCCAAAAATAAACCCAAATACTTACAGCCAACAGATCTTTGACAAAGCAAACAAAAACATAAAGTGGAGAAAGGACACCCTTTCAATAAACGGTGCTGGGATCATTGGCAGGCCACATGTAGGAGAATGAAACTGGATCCTCATCTCTGACCTTTTATAAAAATCAGCTTAAGATGGAATAAGAACTTAAACCTAAGGCCTGAAACTATGACAATTCTAGAAGATAACATTGGAAAACCCTTCTAGACATTGGCTTAGGCAATGATTTTATGACCAAGAACCCAAAAGCAAATGCAATAAAAACAAAGATAAATAGCTGGGACCTAATTAAACTAAAGAGATTTTGCACAGAAAAAGGAGCAGTCAGCATAGTAAATAGACAACCCACAGAGTGGGAGAAAATCTTCACAGTCTATACATCTGACAAAGCACTAATTTCCAGAATCTATAAAGAACACAAACAAACCAGTAAGCAAAAAACAATCCCATCAAAAAGTGGGTTAAGGACATGAATAGGTAATTCTCAAAAGAAGATATACAAATATCCCACAAGCATATGAAAAAATGCTCAACATTACTGATGATCAGGAAAATACAAATCAAAACCACAATATGATACCATCTTATTCCTGCAAGAATGGCCATAATCAAAAAATTTAAAAGGAGTGATGTTGGTGTGGATGCAGTGAACAGGGAATACTTCTACGCTGCTGGTGAGAATGCGAACTAGTTCAGCCACTATGGAAAACAGCGTGGAGATTCCTTAAAGAACAAAAAGTAGAACTACAATTTTATCCAGAAATTCCACTACTGGGTATCTACCCAGGGGAAAATAAGTCATTATTCAAAAAAGAAACCAGTAAGCAAAAAACAATCCCATCAAAAAGTGGGTTAAGGACATGAATAGATAATTCTCAAAAGAAGATATACAAATAGCCCACAAGCATATGAAAAAATGCTCAACATTACTGATGATCAGGAAAATA
>PVKP010005196.1:0-91284 GCA_004027715.1 Plecturocebus donacophilus | reverse complement strand
TTTTTTTTTTTTCTGTCCATTTGCTTGGTACGTTTTCCTTCATCCCTTTATTTTGAGCTTATTTATGTCTTTGCATATAGGATGGGGTTCTCCTGAATACAGCACACTGATGGGTCTTGATTTCTTATCTAATTTGTCAGTCTGTGTCTTTTAATTAGGTCATTTAGCCAGTTTACATTTAAGATTAGTATTGTTATATGTGAATTTGATCCTGTCATCATGATATTATTTGGTTATTTTGTACACTAGTTGATGCAGTTTCTTCATGGTGTCATTGTTCTTTATATTCTCATGTGTTTTTGCAGTGGCTGGTATGGGTCTTCCTTTCTGTTTTTAGTGCTTCTTTTAGGAGCTCTTGCAGGGCAGACTGGGTGGTAATGAAATCCCTCAGCATTTGCTTGACTAGGAAGGATTTCATTTCTTCTTTGCTTATGAAGTTTAGTTTGGCAGGATATAAAATTCTGGGTTGAAAACTCTGTTCTTTAAGAATTCTGAATATTTGCTCCCAATCTCTTCTGGCTTGTTGAGTTTCTTCTGAGAGGTCCACTGTTATTCTGATGGGATTCCTTTTTTAAGTGACCTGGCATCTCTCCGGCTGCCCTTACCAGTTTTTTCTTCATTTTGACCTTGGAGAATATGATGATTTTATGTCTTGGGGTTGATCTTCTTGTGGAGTCTCTCAATGGTATTCTCTGTATTTCCTGAATTTGCACGTTGGCCTGTCTTGCTAGGTTGGGGAAGTTCTCCTGGATAATATCCTGAAGTGTGTTTTCCAGCTTGTTTCCATTCTCTCTGTCTCCTTTTGGTATTCCAATCAGTTGTAGGTTTGGTCTTTTAATGAAGTCACATATTTCTTGGAGGCTTTGCTCATTCCTTTTCATTCTTTTTTCTCCATTCTTTTCTGCATGTCTTACTTCAGCAAAGTGTTCTTCGTTAGCAATTCCTCTAACCTTTTATGGAGGCTCTTAGCTTCTTTGCATTGGGTTAGAACATGCTCAGCATAGTTTTTTATTACCCATCTTCTGAAGCCTACTCCTGTCAATTTGTCCATCTGATCCTCCATCCAGTTCTGCGCCCTTGATGGAAAGATGTTGTGATCATTGGGAAGAGAAGAGGCACTCTGGTCTTTTGGGTTTTCAGCATTTTTTCATTGATTCTTTCCCATCTTCATGAGTTTGTCTAGTTTTGGTCTTTGAGACTGCCGATCCTTGCATGGGGTTTTTGTGGGGGTCCTTTTGTTGTTGTTGATAATGCTCTTGTTGTTTTTTATTTGTTTGTTTTTCTTTCAATAGTCAGGTCACTTTTCTGTAGGGCTGCTGGTTTGCTGGGGGTTCACTTCAGGCCTATTCATCTGATTCACTCCTGTGCCTGGTGGTGTCACTCAAGGAGGCTGGAGAACAGCAAAGATGGGAGCCTGCTTCTTGTCTTGGGATCTCTGACCTCATGGGGCATCAACCAGATGCCAGTAGGATCCCTTCTGTATAGGGTATCTGGCAACCTCTGGCAGAGGGTCTCACCCAGTTGAATGGCACGGGGGACAGGACCCATTTAATGAAGCACTTTGTCCCTTGGTGCAGGGGGTGTGCTTTGCTGGGTTAAACCCACTTGTCTGGGCTGCCCAGATTCCTCAGAGCTCAGGAGGACAGGCTAAGTCTGCTGGTCCAGACACTGCTGCCACCCCTCCCACGTGGGTCCCAGGCACAGGGATATCCAGGTTCTGTTCTTGAGACTCTGGCTGGAGTTATAGGAGTTCCTGTAGGAAAGTTCCATCCAATGAGGAAGGATGGGTCAGGATCAGGCCTGAAGAGGCGTTCTGGCCACAGAGTTGGGCTATGGGGACAAGTTTTGGGACCAAACCATCCAGCTTCCCTGGCTCCTGCAGGAGAAAAGTGCAGGCTGAAGCTATAGAGATGGCTGCTACCCTTCCCTTGCCTAGGGATCTTTGCATTTTAGACGGTGGGAGTTCCAGTGCTGGCTGCTGCCCCTCCCCCAAGGAGCTCAAATGGCTTAGACAGTAGGCAGCCGCATCCATTACTGGTCGCCTTGCCCCCAGGAGTTCAGGAGACTTAAGCAGATTCCAGCTGAGAGTCTGTAAGGATCTGCACGTTCCAGGGTTGAGACGCTAGGCCCTGGTGGCGTGGGTTCACAAGTAGGAACTTCAAATCCATGAGTTGCACAGTTCTGTGGAAAATGCAGTTTTCCTGGTTGGGTAGCATGCTCACTCACCACCTCCCTTGGCTTGGGAAAGGGGTTCCCCTGCCCCATGTGGCTCTCACCAAACTGTTCTCCCTTCTCTGCATGGGTCACACCAGCCTTCTAGTCATTTTTGATTAGATAACCTGGATACCTTGGTTGCCAGTAAAGGATTCACACACTTATGGTTTTCTGCGATGGGAGCCTCCGAATGTCTCTGCTTCTAGTCGACCTTTTTTTTTTTTTTTTTTGATGGAGTCTCACTCTGTCACTCAGGCTGGAGTACAGTGGCTCCATCTTGGCTCACTGCAACCTCCGCCTCCCGGGTTCAAACTATTCTCTTCCCTCAGCCTCCTGAGTAGCTGGGATTACAGGTGCATGCCACCATTCCTGGCTATCTAGTTGGCCATCTTGGTCCCACCCTGACGTTTTTATTTTTATCTCATCACTAATTTTAAAGCCAGCTTGTTTGTTAAAAATTGACTTAAGTCATGTGAAATTGAAAAAATACTTTGGACTTATTTAATTTGTGAGACTTATAACATAATGAATATACATACACTTAAACACATCTAAACATGTATGTGCACACAAATATCCAATAGCTTTTACCTTGGAACTCTAGCCATAAGATAGCAATACAAACCCACCAGTCTACAAACATGTTCACATGGCTAAACTTTTTTTGTCCCAGTAGGTAATCCAGTGAAGGGCATGAACCAAAATTTTGGATAAAGAATTTTCCATGGCAGTTTGATTTTTAAAAGCAGAACCTCTTCAGAAGACCCCAAGGACAACAGGGCTAGATGGCACCATGGAAGAATATCATGTACTGATCATGCCTAATCCTGTGTACATAAAAATCTGGATATATAAAATTTCATCCCACTTTCTCATTCAATAGCAAAATGAGACCTATGGAGAGGCTAAACCTCTCCAGATTCCGAAAATAATGAGGCCAAACAGTATTTCAAAAGAATACCAGTTTATCAAATTCTGATTTTCCATGACTATACTAAAATGCACACATGAACAGTCACCAAAACACAATCCAACTGCTGCAGCAACAAACAATCCTTGAGAGTGTCCAAGCAGAAAGAGTCATGGTGCTTTGCTCTCTTAATTAGTTGGACTTGTTCAATCTGCAAATAGAAATTCTTTCAGAATTTGCCAAATTGAAAGGAGCAGATCCCACTGTCTGGTGCCCACAAAAGACACCCATCTAGACATAGATGACAAATTTCAAAGGCTGATTTTCCTAAGTAATCAGAAACACAGTTGGGGCCAGCAGCAACAGGACCAGAGAGAGATCAAAACCCACTCTGGCCAAAAAATGGGGCAGGCAGATGCTTAGAGGTCTTTGGAAAAGCCCAGCCCATTTCAGCTGAACCAGGAGCAACACATTCCTGGTCAGGGAGCCAAAATTTGTTACCAAAACACCAGGGGTTTGGTCTAGGTTCTGCTGCTCATTGCACAGAAAGCCAATCACTGAGACAATGAGTATTGCCAGGGGAAAAAGGCTTTAATAGGGTGCTACAGCCAAGGAGATGTGCAATCAGTCTCAAATCCATCTCCCTGACTGATTAAAAACAGGTTTATTCAGCAGTGAAGAAATGTAATCATGTATGGAACAGCTGGAATTACAAAGGGGTAAAGAAGAGGAGTTGATCAGTAGGAAGCAGGTGGTCAGTCAGGTAGTCATGACAGATGAAGAGTCTGCTGTCTTACTGTTCAGATGCGGTGATCTGGTAAGTTTCAGATTTTTTGATACTATGTAGGAGGTCTGATGGTTAATTTGCTGAGAAAGAAACTCAGGTAAGGCAAATCTAAGTTTCTCAAGTTTTAAGACTGGAAAGATCAATTTCTATGTTCATTCAAAGAAACCATAAGCATCAGTTGTATGAATTCAGCAGGAGGATTGCTGGAGTCCAGGAATTCAAGGCTGCAATACACTATGATCATGCCTGTAAATAGTCACTGCACTCCAGCCTGGGCAGCATAGAGACCTCATCTCTTAAAAAAAATAAAGAAAAGTAAAGTAACACTACTGCTGATTTGAATCAATCTCTTAGTGGAATGATGATGTTGAGCTTCTCAGAGATCAAAGCTAAAGGCTTTTTGCGTTCATTAACCTGTGATGTTTTCACAGTCAATAACAAGACAACCTTCCCTCTATCTATGTCACATTAGTGAGTTTGTCCTCAAATGGCAAGGATCTAATTAAAGCTGAATCTCCCTTTCTAGATATTTCTTAATCACTTTTGAAGGCGCAATTCACATATTAAAAAAAATAGCTAAGGAAACAGAGGTTAAAGGAGTAAATTGGGCTTATTTCCAAAGTGCTATAGTCTTTAGATGATCATTATCTTCCACCACAGGCTTATTCACTAACTTTTCAGACTGTTTATGTCCTTTACACCTTCAGACACTCCCATATATCTCAGACTTCTCACCTTAAAATAATGAGATTTCAAGTTTCAATAGAAAAATGATATTACGGGACAGCAATTTTACTACCTACTGTGACTTTATCTGAAATTTCCTGAAAGGTACTGGTATAATTACAGTAAAGCAGGAATTTATTTAGATTTGTAGTTTAAGTTATAACATGACAAAAGATCTATTTGTAATTTTGTAAAACAATAAAAAATTCTACTTAATTTCTTTTTAGGTTCTGACAAACATATGGTCAGAAAAGAGCAACAGCATCAAGCTGATTTTATTTACAATACGTTTCTTTGGAGAGGTGCCACTTCTTTAAGAAAACAGTTCATTAATTTTGTCAAAAAGTATTGATTGCTTTTGTGAGCAACTGGCTTATCTTTGTTTTCTTGTTACTGTGATCCATGCAACTAATGATCAAATTACTTGATCCACTCTGATATGACCATGTTTCTTATTTTCTTGAATAGAAATCTCAGATCTTAATTAATGTATCATCTTTAATCAGTGGGAAAGTCCCATACTAAGTATTTTGTCCACTAACCTCAACTGTAGCTTCACTTTTTCCCCAAATTCATTTTTCCTTTCACTTTATATATTGAATGTTTATAACCTCATTGTGTTATGTCTATTTTTGTAAGCCAACTGAAATCCTTTTTGAAGCCGACTGGTGTATAAGTAAATGATACAGATAGAAAATAGTTGAATAGATGGATAATAAGTAGGTAATTTTGAATCTAGTTTATATTAAACAGCACATCTACAAAGAACTGTGGTGCATCAGAAAGGCCATTCCCATCTTTCTTCTGTACATAACAGAACTGATGCTCGGTTCCTATTCCTCTCTTAATTGTCTTTGAAATTTTGGCAAAGTAATTACATTTCTCTTGGCTTCAGTGTTCTTATTTGTCAATGGGAGAGTGATTGGCATTTAAAATCCATTCCAATTTTAATAACATTTGGATATAAAAAACTCCACCAGTGAAAGCTTGTAGGAAGTTTCTATGCAGAAGCATACCACCAACACTCACTACCACGTAAAAATTATGGTCACTTTCTTGTTGCAAATAAGGTTTGTTACTTTATTTAAAGGTTTCTTATTTTATTTTTTTATTAAATTTGTTTTTACAGAGACAGGGTCTCACTATGTTGGCCAGGCTAGTTTCAAACTCCTGAACTCAAGTGATCTGCTCACCTTGGCCTCCCAATGTGCTGGGACTACCAGCATGCACCACTGCATCTGGACTTCTTTTTAAATTTAGTTTAATTTTATTGTATTAATTTATTTTTGAGTCTGGATCTCACTCAGTCACCTTTCTTAGAGAGGAATGACATGATCTCAGTTCACTATAGCCTTGACATCTAGGGCTCCCACATCAGCCTCCCAAGTAGCTGGGACCATAGGCATGTGCCACCATGTCCAGCTTATTTTTAAATATTCTGTAGAGGCAGAGTCTCCTTATGTTTCTCAGGCTGGTCTCAGGTTTCTAGATTCAAGCAATCCTCCTGCCTTGGCCTCCCATAATGATGGGATAATAGTCATGAACCACCACACCTAGCTAAGAATTTTTCTGAAGTAGAGGATGGAGTTGCCAGATAAGTAATGAGATTGCCTTGTTGTGGAATTCTAGGACATTAGTCTGAATTGTCTTATTGAAGTTATAGCACTAAGGGTGGAGGTGAATGCTATTTTAAATCACCCCAGGTAGGAGGAGGTTGGTTATAGATCAGCGATGATATTCAACAGAATTGATAGTAAAAACCTTAGAAGTAGCAAATTATTCCCAGACTATTTTTTAAAGGAAAGTTTTGGTTGTTCTTCTGTAATAGAAGCAATCCATCTATAAGATACAAATGCTTATTTTAATGTAAATTTTCTTAATATTTGATGTTATCATCTCCTTTTTATAGAATTTGAAATTTCAAGACTAATAAATGTGCAGATGCCAGCAGGTGCCATTATTTAATATATGCTCCCATCTATAAATTCTTAGGCCAAAACTTCCAATGCCACTTCAGGATAGGAAGGTAGTGGATAGGTTTTGTTTTGAGGAGCCAGTGCTCTCACATCTCAGTTGTGAGTGTTGGCTACTAACAGCTCACAGACTTACCCTTCTGAGAATTAACCTAGGTTGATAGGATCCACCTCACTATCTGGGGCACTGTCTGGGATGATAGGTCTCCTAGGGGTCAGCAGCTGGCAAAGATCAATGGATACCAGGAATGAAAAAGGCCAGTCTCCTTGCCTTAAAAAGGAATAAGTCATTCATGTCCCAGAGTTCTTCCTAGGCTCAGCGGGGGTTAGACTTCAAATGAACCATCTTCTCCACTGCTGGGCCTGCGTGCCTCCAAACTACATTTCCCGTAATACCTTGCTAGCTGTATCTCTGTTAAAATCAGCCAATGGGAGGCACTGGGGACAAGTTAGAGGGAAGGGAAAGGAAGAAACTTTAGTAATTGACTCCAGCAGTTGTTATCAGTGATGAATCCATATGGGTCTGCAGCAAGCTCTATCCTTGCCTCTTTGGAGAAAAGAATTTGGCCAAGAGGCAGAAGTAGGTTTAAGGTGGAAGGAGAGAATAAGGCAAGTTTTAGAGCAGGAAAGACAATTTATTAAAAAGTTTTCCATGTAAGGTGTCAGGAAGGGGTCCAGTTTCTGTTTTCTGCACATAGCTAGCAAGTTTTCCCAACACCATTTATTAAACAGGGAATCTTTTCCCCATTGCTTGTTTTTGTCAGATTTGTCAAAGATCAGATGGTTGTGGATGTGTGGCATTGTCTCCAGGGCCTTTGTTCTGTTCCATTGGTCTATATATCTGTTTTGGTACCAGTACCATGCTGTTTTGATTACTGTAGCCTTGTAGTATAGTTTGAAGTAGCAGGATACCACCAGCTTTGTTCTTTTTGCTTAGGATTGTCCTGGCTATGCGGGCTCTCTTTTGGTTCCATATGAAGTTTAAAGTGTTTTTTTCCAGTTCTGTGAAGGTCAGTGGTCAGTCGATGATAGAATGGACAAGGAAAATGTGGCACATATACACCATGGAGTACTATGCAGCTATAAAAAATGATGAGTTCATGTCCTTTGTAGGGACATGGATGAATCTGGAAACCATCATTCTCAGCAAGCTGACACAAGAACAGAAAATCAAACACCACATTTTTTCACTCATAGGTGAGTGTTGAACAATGAGAACACATGGACACAAGGAGGGGAGCATCACACACTGGGATCTGCTTTGGGGGGCAGGGGAGGGACAGTTGGGGGATGGGGAGGTTGGGGAGGGATAACCTGGGGAGAAATGCCAGATACGGGTGATGGGGGGATGGAGGCAGCAAACCACATTGCCATGCATGTACCTATGAACAATCCTGCATTATCTGCACATGTACCCCAGAACCTAAAGTACAATTTAAAAAAAAAAAAGGAAAGACATCTGAAACTTAACATGCCATAAAGCAAGACTCAACAAGAAAAAAAAGAAAATGGGGACTTAGCCGAGGAGTATAGTATACAAAGCCATGGCTAATGGCATTGTAGCCAAATTTATATTATTATAACAATAATTTTATTGTATATACAGGAAATGTGAAGAAAATAGAAGTGACTCATAAACTTACCATTCACAAAAAAAAAAGTTTTCTGGCAGGAGTGAAAGGAAGCAAAGTACACTTGGAAAAGAGGCCAAGTGGGTGACCTTGGAGAGCCAAGTGCCCCATTCAGCCCTTGACTTGGGGTTTTATCTATTGCCATGTTTCCAGGGTTTTCTTGCCTCCTCCCTTGATTTCTCCTCTGGGGCATGCTGTTGCGCAGCTGCTGCATGCGCAGTGTCTGTTGGCCTTTGGGGGGGTGACCGCATGCGTCCTGTGTTTACTAAAGTTGTGCGCATGCTCTCTAGGGGTGATTTTCTTTTACGGGTCCAACAACCCCAAAGGAAGGTCATACGTCTGCCATTTTGCCTCTTAGTGCACATGCTTGAGCCTGCTCACTCAGCTCCTGAGATCTTATTGGGAAGCTGCTAATCACCAGTTCCAGGTGTTTTCTATCTATTGGGAGACCGTCTCACTCTGGTGCTGGCTGCAACCAATTATCATTTCAGAGAGACAGTCTAACAACCCCGACCGTCACCTGATGGTCTCCTGACACTCCTGGGGTGGAGGGGCCTCTCCTATCCTGCTCGTGTCTGCCTAACTGCATACTCTAACGCCGCTTCCATATTCTCCGACAGGATCAGGATAACTAAAGACTTTAGCAGCATTAACAGTGGAAGAGTAGCTAGCAGCTCAGTAGCAGATACAGGCTATTAAAGAACCTGATTTCAGGCTCTTTTTGCTCTTCTAAAAGTTACTGTTATTGTTCGTCCAGCTTTTTAACACCACTGTAAACAATTTCTTACATTAAATTCTTTCTTTGAAATCCCTAAAGTGGTCTTCTTTTGTCCAGACTGGATCCTGACTGATAAAGTAGCGAGTACTTATATAGTAATACAAACTAAGAACTTTACAAAAGTTTAATTTTCAGTTTGCGAGATGTTTTATTTTATAGACGAGGAAACTGAGACACAAAGAAGTAATGTACCTAAGGTGACATGCTAGTAAGCAACATAGCTGGATCCTGAGCTTGGCCATTAAGTGTCACTCAATCTTAGAGCACAGAACATTCCTCATGTCAGTTTTCTGGTATTCACTTAACATTCCTTCAGCTTTTATAAGAACTGGCAAATCATAGAGTATTTAAGTCCTTTGTGTGGATTCACTGTACTGGATTCCATACATTCAGCTTTGTTTGAAACCCTGAAGAGCATGATGTTGGCTTGACAATGAGAAGTTATCCATCTTGGAATTTGTTGGCTGAAATAAATCTAATTCTTTAATGCTGATGTAATGAAGTGAAATAATAATGCAAATGTCAAGAGGACATATTTAAAATTATTCCACATGGTGCTAAATTTCTCAGAGACTGATGTTCTAAATAAAAGAATAAATATTAAACTACAACAATACTGCTAGTCTTTGTAAACCATTTGTCAGTTTTGTCAGTAAATATTTTGATCCATTTCTTCTCAGCCACATTGTTTTTTTCTGAAAGGCAATAAATTCACTAAGGAATTACTCTCTTAAACTATGATAAGGTGAATGAGGTTAAGTTTACCAAGCTTCTAATACTCCAGTTAGTAGAGTAAACCATATTTACCTATGCAATAATCAGTGATGAACACAAGATGAGTTTGTGTGGGAAACCACTCCAAAAAACTGGGAAAATAGAAACCTCACCTATGTGGGCACTACTTCAAAATCTCGTGGATTTTCCAATTTAGTAGGTATACCTGTCTAAAAAACCCATCACTGACTGAAAATCAAAGCTTTTGGCCTTGCTTTGGCCATAACACTAGAAAGATGCATGTTTTCGTGTGATGTATATTCAGAAACTAGACCGGTGAAGTCTATATGCCACGTCGTAGATACTGGCATCCCTCATCCTCCTTAAGTCCCACCAACCTCCATTTTAGACCTAACATAATATACTCAAGGTATCAGGGTCAAGCTTTCAGCCAACTCCAACTAGAAAACACTCAGGAATTACTGGCCTCATGAATTTGCACACCTTCTGCCACTTCCATTTGTGAGACCCAAAATGCCCTGCAAGCTTGGCTGTCTTACAGTATCCCTGATTTCATTGTTTTGCTGTCTTAGTACTTGTGTTTGCCAGCAAATGTCATAGAAACTTTCATATTGTAAAAGCTGGGCAATGAGACAATGATGGAATATTTAGTATAAGTGTTCCACACAAGCGAGTACTACGTAGCATTTTGTAGGAGGACTACCAGGGTGAGTGTACAGCTATACAAATACTCAAGCCTGTTTCTGCTTAACTCTCTAAGAAATATAGTTTTCCTTCCTCTGCCTACAAGAAGGCACAGACAACTCTATTAAATCTATATGTTAAAAGTGGCATAAATGAAAACAGGATCAAGCAGTTTGAAAACCACCACAATGAGAGCATAAAAGTGTAGAGCAATCATTCAACCTTAAATCACAAAACCTTCATATTTTAGAACATTGATGATATGGCTGAGCATATCCTCCCTTAGGGGAGAAAAGCCCAGTGAAGCTCATGCCGGGATAAAACTTGTATTTCTTTACTTAGTTCTCATAAGCATATTTGACTGATAATTTAAATTAATGAGGCAGTGGGAAAACTTCACTTTGCATTGCAAGTGGAGCAGAGAAACACATAGTTCAGTAGGAAAATAGATTTAATGGCTGTGAACATAAACCATATTGCTATAAAGGTCAAAATAGTGTTTTCTTCTACAGCAAATAAAACTAACACTAAAGGCACTCTTTTGATATACCTAGATTATACCATAAATAGGAAAAAACTTTGGTGATAGATATTATTTTGCAAAAAGTCATCCTTTTCCCTGACCTGGAAAGTAAAAAAGTTTTTTAATATTACTGATACAGACACTTAATTTGCACCCAAGGGGAACTTTAGTCCTGTGACTTTTTAAATGTACACTGTGTATTTTATTAAAATAATATGAAACTTAAAAAGAAAACATGTTCAATTTGTTTGGGCTTATTTGTATTAACCATTTTGTTGAGTATTTCTAAACTTTTTCTGTTGAGTATGCTAAAGAGAAGTATTTAAGACATAGAAGGCTAATTTGACACAAAAGGAAACTATAATCTATATAACCTAAATAATTAGCATATTTTGTGCAGGGAAATTTATCTTCAGTATTCTTCACATAGGCAAAATGGTCAATAATTAGAAACATCATTTAAAGATCATCTTAGCAACCTGAAATATGAGACAGGTTTTCTCAAATTAGGCCAAAACTTAAGCTATTTTAAAACTCTTTTCCTTCCGTAATATAAAATTGCACATCCAATTTAATTAAATAAAAAGAAATGAAAATGAGCTAGAATTTTGCTTCGGTAATCTTAAAAGTCAGCCAGTTGTGCATAACCCATATTAGAAATTCAATCAGCACATGTGTTTGATCAGGGTCTCCTGAACAGAAGACCACATAACTAAGACAGTATAAAATTTATTTCGATATTTCTTTCACTGTATTGGGAGCTGGGGGTGAAAGAGTGAAACATGAAGAAAGGTGAAATATAAGCATCCTGTCTGGTTTTGAAAAGTGAATTAATATTTTCACTAAAACTTAGACATTGTTTCCATTATAAGCACCTGAGGATTTTTCGGTAATTATCCAAACATCAGCTAAACAGAACTCAGTTATTAACATAAGGCAATTTACAGTGTTCCAGGTGATACCGACTAGTAATAAAGGCAGAAGTTTTTCAACCACACAAAGCTGGAGCAGATTATCCTCAACTCTACCTTATTTTAATTAGTGTGGATAAACTACTTTTTATATGTTTTTACCTTTAGTAATTATTGACCCTAATCTTCTGAATCATAGGACTTCAGTAATCACTAAATTTCTTGCTTTATTTCCACCATTTCCTAACTTGTGGGAAAAATCGTGCTATGTATCTTAGTGCTCATCCTTTAAAAAGTAAGATCTTTGATTGTTTAATTGATTCACTTTCTCCCTCTCTAGCTTGCCTCTTTGTTCTTTACTTTAGGTCTAGTGTTTGCCTTGTTACTTCTTCTCAATAGCCAAATTGTATTTCTCAATTTCTGCCTCAATCATTTTGGCTTCAGTTCAGATATACAGAGGATTTGGTAAGGTTTTTTTCTTTGAGCCATGGTTCTTTTTGCTTTAACACTCAACCACACCTACAAAGAGAACATCGTTGTTCTCTGAATTATAATTTAGAAATGGCAAACATCAGCCAGCATGGTGGTTCACAGCTGTAATCCCAGCTATTTGGGAGGCTGAAGTGGGTGAATCACCTGAAGTCAGGAGTTCGAGACCAGCCTCTCCATCGTGGTGAAAAACCTTTATCTACTAAAAATACTAGCCAGGCATGGTAGTGTGTGCCTATAATCCCAGCTATTTGGAAGTCTCAGGCAGGTGAATTGCTTGAACCTGGGAGGTGGAGGGACAGAGAGCCTCTGTCTGGAAAGAAAAAGAGAAAGACAGAGAGAGAGAGAAAGAGAGAGAGAGAGAGAGAGAGAGAGAGAGAGAGAGAGAGAGACAGAAAAGGCAAACATCATCCTCTTTAAACCACCTCAGGTGAATTGATTTCATACAGAATCACCTCCAGATTTTTGTCTTCCCTGCAGTCCTTCATGTTCCTTTAAGTGAAATGAGTGTTTGCATTGTTCTTTCTCATACCTTCCTTAATTTCTGCTTTCATGTTCAAAATAGATTTTCTGTCATTATCTGTCTCTGTTCCCAATAAGATTCAACTCAAACTCCATCAACTATTAGAAAACTATGCAAATAGATTAAGAAAAGCTTTTATTGTTGCCCTCAAAGGGATACCAATCTAATCTTTCTAAATAGGAGATAACATATAAGCAACTATCAAAAAGGCATGAGAAAGAAAAGCAACATTTTATCTGAGGAATGTCAGCCCCTGCCTCACGGACATCCCACCTCAGGTAGGTAATCATCTAGAAGCCACCTGCTCTGTGGACTCTAGACTCAGTATCACCACCAAGCTCTAAATTAACCTAAAACACTGCCATCTGCTGAACACAATAACTCAGAGTTCCACAATACAGGGCCAATCACTAATCAATGTTATCTCTGTAAACCGATAAGAATTCCTGACAACTTTTGTAATTGCCTCTCTCCTGATTCGTCCTTTTTTCTTTAAGATCTCAAGACTCTCTTGTTCATGGGAGCACCTCCCAAGATAACTTAAAAGCGCTTCCTGGCTGCAGTCTTCAACCCTAGCCCAAATAAACTCTTTACCTTTACCTCTATTAATTTTGTCTCAGTTTCTTTCTTGGAGTCAACAGTCACATTAACTCTGTGTAAAACTGTGTGCATGAGCAATGGTGTAGGGGAAGCAAATGTGAACATAGCTCGCGGTGTTACTCCAGGAACTCTGTGACCCTGGGTAACTTAAAGACTTCCATAAACCAAAGCTAATCCATACATAACATTTAAGGTAGTTCTGAGAATTGATTTAGACAAGGCATCTGAAGGCAATTTATCAACTATAAAAACTACACAAATGCTCATTTTGTCATATGCTTTGTTCTTTAAACTGTATGCACAAACACAGCAGGGACCTTCTTCTGTTCGCTCTTTAATAGGCCCTAGCATATTCACACGCAGAATCCAATAAATTTTCAGTCATGGAAGTTAGCAGATGTTAAAGAAAATAATTTGAATGATTCCTCTAGTTACAAAAGTACATTATTCCAGTGTGTTTAGCTTTCTGTAAAATTACAGTAGCAGTGGTTATGAAATAGCAAAGCATGACTTTATACATCTATGTTTAGAATATAAAGTCTGAGGAGGCATATTAGGGGTAGCAGAGCAGTATCGAATGTAAATGCAAAGCGAGAAGGAGAAACGATGATGTTGTCATACTCTTCTGGCCTCATTACTCTGAAGGAACTTTCTTTTCCTTAATATATGTATGGAACTCCCTGAATGTTAATGAGAGTGGCATGTGTCCAATGAGGAGAGAAGAGATCTAAGATTAAAAATCAACCCCAATGATGCACATTTAATAAGCTGATCTTACTGTTCTGTGGACTGCTTCTTTAAAATTCTGTGTTTTTAAAAAGTACATTAGTAGTGTCTATTTGAGAGCTAGAAAAATTTCAAGTGGAAGGAAAGATTTGTTTGAAAAATTAAGGGGTAAATAGTTTTCCACTGTAAACAAAACCTTCCGGTCTTAGAACTATTTTTGAAAATATATAATTTTGATAGTTTTTACAGAAAGGTAGGGGTGTAACCAGCAGTTGTTTGTCCAAGGCACTGTCATGTGCTCAAGCATTTTGCTCATCTATGTCTAATTTCTGTTTTTTATTTTTGGGGTTGTTGCATTCTTATGCTTGGAGAGTGGATTGAGTGGATCTGGCTGCAGTTTTAGTCAATTTTAAGATCATTTCTATTTCCTTTCATTATCCTTTTGAATATTTTTACCACTTGGAAAATTCCACTCAAATGTGTCATTGGTCATTGTCCAATGTCAGTATGATAGAGCCAAGAGCTCTACTCTCACATTTTCAAATATTGTAATGACCTACCACATTTGGAAAGGTTATAATAGAGAACCATCATTGGATCGCTTCTCAACAATTCAGCATATCTTTAGGACATCTTTTCTTATATGCTACCTGGAATGTGGATGGAAACATCACTTCACTTTCAAGTTGTCTTAAATTAAGCAAAATTAGGAAAGTGAATATCATATCAAGGACTTAATTATCAAACTTTATGTTATCTACTCTATTTGATAAATTACATCACTGTCCCTTTAATTGCAATAGATACTTGACAGGAAAGCATCAATACGCTTATACCAAAATGTGCATTTTTTTAAAAAAAGGTTAATGCCAGCTTCCTTGAATTGATGATTATTTAAAACACTCTTTATTAAATTATAATCTTAGACCATGCACATCAGAATTACCTGGATACTTTAAAAATGTTTTCTGGTCACTAGTTCTGGAATTCTATTAAGTAGACAAAAGGGGTGTTTAAATATTTTGGTATTATTTTCAGTGAAGCAGGAGACTGGTAAGTAGCCATACAAAGAAATAAACATTCATGGAATATATGAGTATCACTGAGCACCAAAACTTGTTAAATTATTAATTTGTAATTTATGTGTGTATTGGACAGGACATCTTGATAGAATATGGACTATATGTTTGCCTTATGGTTTGCAATATTTATAGTACATATTACATTTTTAATAGTTACCTAAGCAGTTTTTCCAGGTGAAGTATTTTGAGAAAACAAATGGTTTAATATCAAATTCAAAATAATTAGTTCTGTACTTAAAGTAAATTTTGTAATAACAGCTTACTGTGGGCTCCTGAATACACTTTAGACATTTGTTCTGTTAAAATAATATTAATTATTTTTCTAGCAGGACATGTTATTCCAAGTTCATGTTGTTTCTGTCATCTAGATTGGAATTCTACTCTTATAGAAAATAGGTAACCATTTTATTTGTCTTCTTGGTGTTGAAACTTCTAATGCTTTCATCACTTATATCGAGCAGTCATAACGCCTTTGGTTTCAGGAATTGTTTTTAGCAGATACAATTTTATTTTACTCTCAGAAACGTGCTCCAAAGCATTGGTCTTTCAATTTTAATAAGAAGTTAACGTGCTACTAGTGTAGATGTCTGTGACTTCAAAACAGGTGGCAGAAAATAAAATAATTTTTATTTTTATTACTTCAAGTTTTATTTTTTTTTTGCTTTGTTTTCAGTCCTTGCAATAAAAACAAAGAGTGGGAGGAAGAGATCTTACAGGAAGAGAGGAAGATAATCTTTTAAAAAGTTTATTCAGAGTACATGTTCTATGTTTCCTGCAAGTCCTGTAACTCATCTTTATGGCATTTAATCAAGTTGATTAGTTTCTAAGGAGAGATGAAAATGGAGCCCTTCCTCACTATAATGCAGCCATTAGATGATTATCCAGTCCATTCAGTTCTAAGTACAAATTCACTATCATTTTATTTCTAATCTATCTACCTTTAACTGATGAGGTGAGCAATTTGACTTTACCTGTCTTAGTATTGTGTTTCTACCAGAAAGTAATGTGATGCACATACCTAATATGAAACTTTTACAAAAGAAAAAGAGATTTTAATTTAAAATAGCTTCCATACTAGAACTTGCACCATGTTCATTTTCAGAAGTTATTAACAAGATGATACAGGTATCAACATAAAATTGCTATGGTAGATGGTCATTTGATTTTGCATTCAGATCATATATTCTGTTTTCATTTTAAAATATTTGAACTATTCAGCATCCAGTTTATAGGCTCTTTTGTGTGATGGTTACAAGTAGAAAATCATAATAATATAACCAAGGATGTGAAATTGCTTTATGCTAATAATTTAACCTGTGGGAGTGTACTTTCTCCTACTCTTTTTTTGAAATAGCCTCATAGAGATGCATAATTTTTGCCTACTCACTCTCTGAAAATGAGATTACCACAATAGTAAGAAGCTTTTAATAAATTAAGGAATTAAGAGGATCGTAGTCTATCAAACATGATTATAACTACTCCTCCTTCCAATTTTTTTTTCCGTTGAGGTTTCATAAGTGATTTGCTTCACAGTACCCATGTTTTTATAGATCAGCACCTGCATATTTATGTGACAGCTGCCAGCATGAAATCAAAGCTTTATGAATCATAAATTGAGGTAAGTAACTACGTCAAGAAAGTTTGATAGCAAAAGTGCTCCAGAAACTCATCATGAAGACTGCATAAGTCATTGAGTCCCTGTATATAATCCTTGCATCTAAAGTAACAGTTATTAGTTTTAAAGCAAAAAGTAATAGATGTAGAAGTTACTCGAATAAAAGGCTAAAATAGAACCACTGTCCTAAACACTTTTGTAAACTGATGAATGCTGAGCACTGACCGATGAAGAATAGTCAAATACATGGAGAAAAAAAGAGAAAGATGATTTTAGACTGTAAATTCCGTGAAGACAGAAAATATATTGGTTCACTATTATGTGTCAAACATTTACCACACACGTTGGCTGAATTATTTTGAAGAAAGTTTGGCATAGTGCAGGAAGAAAAATCATAAAGTATCCAGGAAGTGGCAAAAATTCACCTGTGTTGACTGGAGGATATATTCTGGAATGATTAATGTAGAAGCAGGGGGAAGATCATGTCATTAACTGTATTATAAAAGCTGAAACAGCAGTAAAGAGTAATTATAAGACACTATGCAGTAGTGATTACTGGGTGTCTTTTCAGTACAATGATGAGTTTATCTGGTTGTATAGAAATGTGTACCTTAGATTGTTTTTCTATTGGCTGAGCTATATTGCAACTGAGTAGAGTAGAAGTTAGATTGTAGAAAATTCATGACTTTGCAGATAAATTTTGGTTGTTTCAGAAAAAACTGGTTTCTTCTCTGTAGAAAAGATAAGACCAAAGTTTACATTTTATTATATGATATTAACCAGTTATGCATTTACTAGCAACTGCAGTTCAGCATTTCTGATTTTGTTTTCACAGCGCACACACATATACCTACACATATACATTTATATGTATATATTCTGTTTTCTCTTAAACTGCTTTTAACATCTTACTGATTCCCTCAGCCATTAATTCCCTCATTTTAATGCTTGTTTATTTCATATTTGAACAAGAGTCATGAGTTTGCCTTTTTGAAAATTTAACATTAGCAGTAGGATAGATTGTCTGGGGAAGAAGTTTGTAAGTCTAGACATCAATCAAGACTGTTATAAGGAATTCTATCCCTCAGTACTCAAGGTAGGTGGTTGAGTTCCTACATTTGGGTAAGCAGCATATTTTGGAAAATAATGGAAAACCTGAGACACTTTGAGAGCAAAACCAGAACAGAAATTTTTGGGGTGTATTTATAGATGAGTCAGAGGTAAAGTTCTAGTTCATAAGCTGGTTCAGGGAAAGCAAATATCTAGGTCCCCCTTGATCTTTTTCCTAAGACATGATCTAATACTTTATGGAATGTATCTCCAGGAGGCTTAGGTGACTCGCTTCATTCTTTGCTCTGGGAATGTCCCTTGGATGATATTGTGCCATGGAGTTGCTGCCAGGTCTTAGAAGTGGCTTGGATAGTTTATAAATGGGGAGATACATATTGATAAAGGTGAAAAAAAAACTTGGAAAAAAAGCAGGTTAAAATAGTTCAGGAACAACATACTGTTAAAAATTTTTGTTTACCTTCTGTCAACAAATACATCTTTAATACACAAATACTTTTAAATATTTAAGTACAAATACTTTTAAACACATTACTGTGATGGAAATAATGTAAGCAACCTGTGTTAAATGAAAACAAAAAGGGATGTAATTTATGACATTCATTCAGTGGAGTATTATTTATTCATGAAAAAGTGTGCTTGTGAAATTGGTATTTTAACAGTCATTTATGGTATAATTTATGTAGCAGATTATTAAGCTGCAAACAAAATTTGACTTCAACTACGTAAAACAGATAAACAAAAATATGTATCTGCAATTGAGACTCTGGTGTTGGTCGCAGAAATCTGTATTTATGAATTTCTTTCAGATAATTCTGTTCAGCAGCAAGATTTGGAAATCATTAGTCAAATTTAACAGATTCTGATTCATAATAATTTATTTAGCAATCTTCTACCTTCCTGCCTACTGATACATTTATCATTTCAGAAGAGGGAGCAACCTCCATGCTTTTAATAGGGTAAATTTTTGGAAAATTTTGATTTCTTAGACATTTATTCAGTAAATATGATCGAGCATCTACTCTGTGTCAGACATTATCAGAGGCACTGAGGATACATCAACAAACTCCAAACTTGGTAAACATTATAAGTAATACTCACTATTTATTAAACTGAGTCACTAGAATATAAATTAGCATAAGCACATTCTAGTGGCTTAAATTCTAATGACTCCCTGTGAATAAATAACGAGATAACATTACATATTAATGTCCCTTATTTAAAGGAATAACTTGTGTGTATGACAGAGTCACTACGCTACATTCTCGCCCGAGCATATCAGCTTTAGCAAACATGAAATAAGTCTGCTTATGTGTTCCTGCACTATTCTAAGCCTTTTATATGCATTAGGATATTTAATCACATTTTCTTATAGCAGATTAAAAGATGACAGGATAGTATATTCTGCCTTTACCAGCCCCTCACCCAACACTCAGCTGCTCACTCACTCACAGACAACAATGCCTGAGGAAGCCCTGATCATTGCACTCAACATTCCTTCTGCTTTGAGTGTGCTGGGAAGTCTTTACCTCTTTTCCACTGTTAGCAATCCACCCTCTTTCTTTCCAGTTTTCTTTTCCAGTCAACAGCTGCATGTCCACTAGAGGAAGGCTCTAAGAAGTGGTCCTTCACCTGCAGTGTCTCATATAAAATTTGCTGTAGGTCTATGATGGAGGAATTCATACAGTTTTTAAAGAAGAGAAATACAAGGCTTAGAATGCTGAAAGGCTCAAAACTAGCTTCAAAGTCTGTATCATGGTTAACTTCCATGTGTGATTTACAAGTAATACTAATATGCTCTTGATTTGTTTTCTAAAAATGCAGGATCCTAAGAACCACTGGGTTGGTGACAAAATTATTGGATGAATCTGTGTTTTCCAAATTCATTCAAGTTGGACAAATATAGTAGATGCCAATTACTAGTAAGATTCTAGTTATTTAGCTGGAGAAAAGCCTCATGAGTGTTCATTATCTTGTTATGCTTTATAATCAACATATATTACTGTAATATTATATATATGTTATATAAGATATATATATATATGATGTATGTAATATCAATTAAAATAGGTCATGATAAAAAGGAAAACAACAATAAAAATGCCCATTTAAAAATCTGGACAGAATAAACAACAAAATTTGATAATGATCTTAGCATATGTTTGAAAATATAGAAATTCAGAGCTACAGTTTATCCTTTCCTCATTTCTTAGATCACTGTGGTTGCAACACTAGTTTTTTAGTAGAACTTATTTCTATCATTATAAGTTTTGGTTGCATAAGGTTATTAATAGTTAAACAGGTTTCTTTACTGCTTGATATGTTTATTCTTTAAGGTGCAGCTTTAAGCTGCAAAAATATAGTGGTTTAAACAAGATATAAATGTATTTCTCTTGCATATTTGGTCCAGTGTTGGGCAGAATATCTAGGGTAGGTAAGAGGCTCTAGGTTTTGTCTCTAAGTTAGCTCCTAAATTGTTACTTCTTCCCTGACTTCCTAAAGGGGGAAAGTGAAGTGAAAGTAAACAGCTTCCTTTCCAAAGAGGTGATTCGCAGGTGCACACGTCACTTCCTCTCCTGTCCCATTAGTCACGTGACCACAACCAGATGCAGGGAAGGCTGGGAACTGTAGTTGCTGGATGGGGCAGTGGAAGTGATAAGGGACGCCAGGGATTTTATGATTACAGTGAGGGAGGAAAAAAAGTGGATATTGGGCAGATAATATTGAATCCTGAAAAACAAACTCTAAATATAAAAAAAGTGAAGCACCATTCAACTCCTTTAATTAAAGAAGTAGAATCTGCTCTTCAATGGTCCTAATAAAGCAGGGCTTTGTTTTTCATTGTCCTTTTCATTCATAAAAGATGCTCATTGTGTATGTGTGTGTGTATGTTCATCTGTGCTCTCAATGGCTTTAATTTGGTTAAAGATAAAATAATTCTAGGAACTGAAATACTTTTGAGATAGGAGAGCAACAGTATGAGATCACCACTTTAGCTGTCATCAAATTCAGAGCATACAATTCATGTAATCCTTGTTTTCCTTCCATACTGACCAAGGTAATTCCAAACATAGATTAAAGAAATGTCTTATACAAAGCTTCAGAAAATATCAGAAATTTGCATTTTGAGCAATGCTAATATAGCAAAAAGCAGGTGGGCTCATGCCAATGTTCTCCTGAGAGATAGTTATGGAAGTAGATTGTTGTAATTAATGAGTGAGCAATTGAAGAATAATAAAGAAAAAGTTTAATTAGGAGTAAATGGTGAGGGACTTTAAGCGTTGAAGGAATAGTATTAACATTGTGGGAAGTAGATTGAATTACATTTAAGATCCAAAAATAATTGAAGCTACCATCCTATTTCCTTTTTTGTGTAATCCCTAAGTAGACATCTATATGAAGCTACTTTTATATCATACAATTTATTCCTTTATTACTAGTGAATTGCTTTAGACTAATTATATTATACCTGCAATTTTCTTATCTGTACTGTTTCATTGTACTATGATATAAGTGTACTTTTCCTAGCTAGTGAGCAAAATTTAGCTAACATAAAATGTTATTTATCATTATTTATTAATTCAAAGAAGAGAAAGTATAATGTGATTTAAAGAATCTTAAGTTTTACTAAATTATTTATCTTAATAAATACATAATAATCTAATTTAATAAATAAGATTATTAAATAGATAAATACAAAATAAATATAAAAATAATATTAAAAAAATAAATAATTGAGATTATTTGTTAATTTTATTCATTTAAGACAGAGTCCTGCCTTGTTGCCCATGCTGGAGTGAAATGATGTGATCTAGGCTCACTGCAGCCTCTGTCTTCCAGGTTCAAGTGATTCTTGCCTCAGCACCCCCACTGAGCAGCTGGAATTTTAGGTGCATGCCATCACACCCAGTTAATCTTTGTATTTTTAGTAGAGATGGAGTTTCACCATGTTGGCCAGGCTGACCTCAAACTCCTGAACTCAAGTAATCTGCCTTCTCCCAAAGTGCTGGAATTATAGGTGTGAGCCACTGCACCCAGCCAACATAAAATCTTTAACGCATTATTTGTATTTAAAGTAGGATGAAAAATGTCTGGATCCAAAATTAGTCAATTGATAATGTTCTACAGCATGGAATATCAGAAAGCATTTCTGTTTCTCCAATTTATGGTAGCATACATGTGCAGTTTTGCCTGGATGAGGGAGGGATATGAAAAAAGATTTGAGAAGAAAATAAAGATTCTGAACTTTTGGGCGGGGCTCATGTATAAAGTGGCTAGAAATTTTTATTTGTTCCTTTGTTGAAAGTTTTTCTTGTACAGAGTAAATTATGGTACCATAGAATCCCTTGGACACCCTGAGTTCAGTAAAACTTATTAAGATTCTTTAAATCATATTATACTTTCTCTTCTTTATATTGATATCCTTGATAATTGTAGGAGGTTAGGACTACTGCGAGAAGTGGGAAATTAAGAAGGCTTGTCAGACACTGAGGGCATCTCAAGATCTGGATAAAAATACATCAGCTCTAGGAAATAGATGTGTTTATTGAGGTTTTTGGCTTGTCCACAACTGAAGATATTTGTAAAGACTTCAAGAACCAATGTCATCCATTTGATTTAAAAAAGTTAAGATTATTGTAGGGGTTTGGTCAGGGTGGTGGAGAAATTAGAAGAGAAAAATTATAGAGAAATAGATACAAACCTTCTTGGAAGGCCAGGAGGTTTTTGCAAAAGCCTTGGGAAGGAATAAGCCGAAGGTGGCAGTTCTAAAACCCAGAGGCAATTAAGCAGAAGTAAGTATAAAGAAATGTAAAAGAGTTTATCTAAAGAGCTTGTTTACTCATGTAGTCCTAAGACCAACCTTTGAACATCCACAGGCACATGATTGCTTTCTACTTGGGGGCTCAACATTGTTATTACCAACAAATGGTGTTTGCTTTAGGTCTCAGAACCTAGCCTAATTCCACTAGTGTGTTCACTCAAAGCCTCTGTCATTAAATCTATACTAAATAAAATGCCCACAGCACCATCTACTAAAGGTCACAGCTGCTGATGTTACAGCACCCTCTTTAAGGTCTGTAAGCTGCCCAAACCCTCAGCCTCCTTTTTCACTAGATATCTGTGTCTAAGTGCATTTGTTCATCCATCACTAGGTCAAAGTCTGTCTGTTGGACCTAACGGATACTATTCACTTAGGACATCTTCAATCTCAGCATAATTCTTTGTAAAAAATTATCCTATATTTTAAATATGTCCCTTGACGATGTTGTCTTTAATATTATTTTCTTTTGGAAAAACACAATTTTTTTCTTAAGAAAGAATAATTTCCCTTCTCATTTGTTCTCAAATCAATGGTATATTAAATTTAAAAATGACTGTTTATTACCTTTCTAATAATGAGTCACTTTCATAAACTGTGGTTGATAACAACACGTTAGGAACTATTGCTTATTTTACCGATAACATTTCGTCTATAATATTAAAACGTTTAAGGTTTTTAGAGGTATTCAAATGAGTGATATGTATTCATATTGCATGTGTTCACAATAGCATAATTTTTTTTTCTTTTACATACTCAGTTTTATTGAATTAGATAGAGGAAACATCCCCCAGTCAGCTACAATACCAGTTTTTATAAGACACTTAGGTACAGAAGTCACAACTACCTTACATAAAACCTGTTTAAACATCTCAAATTTCATAATCCTATCAACCTTTACAATCTTATATTCTGGTCCCAGGAACTTTTATTCTCTACCTCTGGACCATTTTACCTTTTCTGCTGAAAGAGAATTTGGGTTCCCATCAGGTAATGGAGCCAAGGGACTCAGGCCCTTTTGTCAATGTTTGTCTTAATTTGCCTCATCATTGCCCCAGGCAAGGTCGGCTTTCCCATTGTAGCCTGTGCCTTTTGGTTTTCCTCAAATTTCCCCAGTCTGGGACAAATGCAGAAAACTGGTGTGGGGCCCTTTAATGTTGGGGGACCAGCAGGGTTTCCCTTCGGTTCACCCAACCTTTAATAGTGTTGTAAAGACCTTTGTTTTAACCCCATAAATATTCATTTTGTGTATTTTATTTCTTAATAACTGTTGAAAGATTTTCACCACCCTGCTGGGGCTGGTCCTTTGAGTCCCTTTTACCTTTCCAATTTTTTGTTGTTAATTATCTTACTGTTTTATTAGGCATCTCTAAGACCCATGAAGGATGACAAATTCGATAAGGCTTTTCAAACAGTTGTATGATTCTGCAGGAGTAATGTCACCTGGGGTGCTGATGTAAAGGGGCTCCTTTAACCTCAACATTTATTGTGACCTGGGTAATAGGAATATTCAGTAGGAGAATATCCCAGTCATCATAAAGTGAGTCCCACATGGCTTGTATATGAAGCATATCAGTGGCTTCTTCTGGGAATAATGTAATCTTATTCTTGAGAAGAATTAGAAACATTTCTCAATAGTGACAATGGCAGAATAGAATCATTTTGTGATAAAGCATAGTGACATATTTTTAGACTCTGCCATTTGCTGTACAGCTGGGATTAGAAACCTCATTTATTCAAGCTCACCAAGACTGGTTCCATAATATAGTTAGGACAATTTGTAAATAAACTACAAAAGATTCACTTGGCATAGCATTATGCTTTTTGCAGGACAGTTCTCTGGGTGGACTTGGACTAAACCAGTTTTCCCCACTTTCTCACTTGAACTTCTAAAGACTAAAAGTATAATGTGCTGGAAATGTAACATTCTGAGATAGGGAGGGACTGGTCAGGACAGCATGGCCTCTGTTCCAGTTCCCACCTAAAACCAGGATGTATTTCTATACTGTAGCCCAGCGAGTCATATGCCCTGGGGTATAAAATCTGGAGTGGGCAGAAGGGCGCGGTGGCTGACGCCTATAATCCCAGCACTTTGGGAAACTGAGGTGGGCGGATCATCTGAGGTTGGGAATTCCAGACTAGCCTGGCCAACATGGTGAAACCCTGTCTCTACTAAAAATAAAAAAAATTAGCCAGGCATAGTGGGGGACACCTGTTATCCCAGCTGAGACAGGGGAATCGCTTAAACCACAGAGGGGGAGGTTGCAGCTTAAACCACAGAGAGGGAAGTTGTAGTGAGCTGAAATTATGCCACTGCACTCCAGCGTGGGCGCCAGATTGAGACTCCCTCTCAAACAAACAAAGGACAGAGTGGGTTACTTTCTGGGATACTTCAGCTGTGCTGCAAGTGGGGCATGCATAGTCAAGACTTTATCAGCCCTGGGGCAGCTTTCCTTCATCTTGGGGTCCAGCTCATGGTGAATCCTAAGCTTCTGCTATCTGTTGCTGCCTATCTATGAGTGTACTAGTCCGTTTTCATGCTGCTGAGAGAGACATACCCAAGACTGGGCAATTTACAAAAGGAACAGGTTTAATTGGACTTGCAGTACCATCTGGCTGGGGAAGCCTCACAATCATGGCAGAGGGTGAAAGGCACTCCTTAGGTGCCTGTTGCAAGAGAGACCGAGGAAGGTCTCACAACACTTATTAATTACCATGAGTGTAGCACAGGAAAGAACAGCCCCATGATTCAATTACCTCCCCCTGGTTCCCTCCCACGGCAAGCGGGAATTCTGGGAGATACAATCCAAGTTGAGATTTGGGTGGGGATACAGCCAAACCATATCAATAGGTAGTAGACCTGCTTCATGTAACTAGTATGCATGGATGTTCTCTCTCACCAGACTCATACAAGTTGGTAACCAGTGCATGATAAGCCTGCTTCACACTCTTTAGCATGCTTTGCTAAAATGGTTTTGCTGAGTTAATTTTTTAACGTTGTGTAAATTTGTAGATACAAAAATGAGAAAGCTTGCCGAAGAACTCTACATTTGTTTCATACTCAATATTATAATATTTCCTCTTGAATATAATAAGCTATATAGCATATGTTAATATATTTCAATAAAAACCAAATTTAAAATTTAGCTACATTTCTATGCAAACTGATCTTTCTTTCATCAAAGCTAATTAGTAATTTAAAAATGCCATCAAATGCAAACTTATCTTGTATAAGATTTTAAAATTTGGAAGGCCATCTCAAAATCAATTTGGGTTAGTTCAAATTACATCTCAGAAACTATAGAGTTAAAATATTTTTTTAAAGGAACTTTATATATTGCCTTAACACTTTGTGAATAAAAGTCTTTTATGTTTTTCTCCTTTTATTTATGATCCTTGGATGTTACTTGAGTTCTTGTTAAAAGCTGCCATTTTCATTTCTATAACTTAATTGCTTATAATTTAATGATTCATAATATTTCACAATATTCACGTTAGTCTGGCATATACTCCTATTGTAATGATGCTCATAAAATTAAGAGGAAATTGAATGCCTTGCAGAATCTGACATAGGTAAGTTCATTTTTCTTGTTCAATGGCTTCCTATAACATTTAGAGTTATATCAAGTCTAAATTTTTATTCTAAGCAGAATTACATGTGTTTTCCCCATATGTGTGTCTATGCAGAAATTACATATGTTTTCTTCAAATGTGTGTTTTCTTATGCTCCTAACCTGTGGAATAGGAACTATTTTTTAAGGCAAGCATATCAATTTAGAATGTTTTCCTTTGCAGAGAAAATCAGATACAAATAATCCTATGAAAATATAGTTGCATAGGAGTGAACCATCTTATTGTTTATTTCAGATTCTTTCATATCAGCTTGTGTATACTGTTGAGACAAGTCATCAAATGGCATTATTCAATGGTTTCTCTTTGCGGCTCATTGCGTTTGAGACCATGCTTATAAAGTACACTTAACAGAAGGGTCTTAGAGCCTTCTCAAGTGTTTTGCTGAGCCAGGAGATAAACTGAATTATAGATTAAAAGAACTAACATGCTTCACTTGGCAAAAGGTTGTCTTATTCTTCACAGACTTGCCAATCTCTTCCTCCAATGAGGTATTTCATTGATAGCTATAGGAAAACATTTGTTCGTTATGAACAAACTACTTTAAATTAAGCTCCTGACTTACTGCTCAAAATGTAATTATCCTACACACACATACACACACACACACACACACTCTCACTCTTACACACATGCATACAAAGTAAACTGTGTCCTAATTTATTTGTCCCGTAGCTTTTTTTTTTTTTTATTATTTAACTGAACCATAGATGGCAGAAAAAAGGCAACAGAAACTGGTGGAAAAATTAAGAGAAACAATATAAAAGATTTGAGATAGGAATGAGTAAGCTTACCTAAATGAATTGTGAGATATAAACTTGTCAATATGATTTTGGCTGCAGAAGATTGTGTATTGCATAAGCTTCACAGATGACATGCATGTCCAAAAACTACAGCAATTTATAGGGGCGAACTCTGCAACTAGGAAGAGGAAATAGAAATGTTTACATTCAATGCATTCCTCCATCAAATAACAAGGTAGAAAAATAGTTGAGAATTGGGCATTTGGCAAGACACTACCTATCTTTAATGCCTGGGTGTGCCACTTGCTACCTAATCTTGAGCAAGTCACTACTTCTCTGTGTTACATTTGTTTCATCTGTAAAATGGGGGTAAAATTGATGTCTAGTGTAAAATGCTGTTGGAGGTTTACATGAGATAATCTATATGAAATACCTAGTGCAATGCCAGTCACATAGTACATTCTCTGTAAATGTTAGTTGTGACTATGCTTATAAGCACTTCATCTTCAAATGTAGAATTTTTAAGTATTACAATGGGAAGGTATTGATTCATTATTTATTCAATAAAGATACATACTGTGTCTTCAAAAATAAGACCAAAAAGGATGAGGAATTAAAAATAAAATGCAGGAAAGGAATTATTTTTTTCTATTATATGATGGTTAGCACTGTACAGAGAAACAGACTCAACTCTCTAAATCATTTGTCTGTTTTATTAAGGACATATCATTTTCACAAAGGAATCTTGATAAATAAAAATTTATCACTCCACTCATTCATTCATTCACCCACTCAACAGTCCTTTACTTCTTACCTACCACACATCAGGCTAATGCTAAGATTTGATACAAAGACTCAGCTACACATGATCTGTGACTTCAAGACCATAGAGAACATGGTATGAAAAATATGCAGAGATAAATTACAATTAATTGACACAGGATATGCTACTTTTGGAGAATAAACCCAAAGCTGAATTTTGATGCCACTATTAGGTTTGAATATGCAGAAAAGTAGGGAAAAGCATCTCTGGAATGGAAACGCATGACCCAAAGAAGAAAAAAATGCAAGGAGATGCCAGGTTTGGAAATGAAGAGAAGGTTAGTGCTTAGCCAAATTTGGGAAGGGGCTTCAGTGTCAAGCTAAGAAATTGAGCTTCCTAAAATTATGGTAACAACGGGAAATTTTAAGCTGGGAGAAGATGACTTTTTGGTAGGAAAAAAAATAAGCTAGAGTTGGAAGGCACTTGGAGATACCAGTGATAGAGACTGTCCAGAGGTGGCTGCAATATTCCAGATGAGAAATAACTGAGCCTTAAATGCTGTAGGGAGACGAAGCTACAAAACAAAGAGCCATACAAACAAAACTATGAAAGAGAGTTGCTAGTAGAATCTTCAGGAGCAAAGGAATAAATTTAGTTCAGTGAAAGAAGTGGTATATCTTGTGATTTAGTGATTATCACACTTTAACATTGAGGTAACTACATTCTGACATGACACTATAAGTGCAAAGTTTTGATACAGACAATTAGAATTTGCCTTAGTTGTGAAGTAGCCTATAATGGATTTATTTTAGGAACAAAAGTGGATTTTGTCTTTTAGTCAGTTTCTTGAAACCCACATCTGAAAGATGCCTTGATATAAAACATGTACTTTTTAACTTTGGGCTCAGCTTTATAGGAATGTATCTGAGATGGAAAACCAGATGGCTATATTTCAATGTATTTTCTCTTACATTTTATGGAAAATGACCCATGATCTATTCTGGCTTATGTTAGATTTACTAATAAATATATATGAGGATAATGCCTTGCAGCTCCTGTTTAATGCATTTATGAAAACAACTTTCACTTTCTGGGAAGCTTTTCATTCAGGGCAGCTGCCTGGAAACACTTATGATCTCTGAGGAGAAGCTTTGAACATGCACAAGCATTTTAAAAAATGGTATGTTGTTAGGCAACTAAAAATCACAAGCTCAACATGGTGGCATCATCTTTTTGTCGGAGGTATGAACTGGCTCTTCCATATTCAGGTTTTCAACACTTGGGAATTGTTTTTTCTGAGAACGTATTTCCTCATCTGTTAAATAGGGGGGTTCTATTCTTATTTCATTAAATTATGATGAAAGAAAAGCACAGAGTAGGTAAATCATCAATTATAGTGACATTTCTTCCTCTTGACTCCTTTTGCTACCCAAGTGATGTATCATATAGCAAGCTAACACTTGGTAGAATGCCAATTTAGTACGATATTGGTTTCCAATTATTTTAGAACTATACAAAGTGCTAGCAATGCCCAACTAAAACTTATGTTTGAATTGGCTTTCTAAATTGCTGTATGTCATGAAGACTAGTTGATAGGCCAGGTGTGGTGGTTCATGACTGTAATGCCAGCACTTTGGGAATCTAAGGCAGATCATGAAGTCAGGAGTTCAAGATTAGCCTGGCCAACATGGTGAAACCACGTCTCTACTGAAAATACAAAAATTAGCCAAGCATGGTGGTGCTGCTATTAGGAAGGCTGAGGCAGGAAATTGCTTGAACCCAGGAATTGGAGGTTGCAGTGAGCTGAGGTCATGCTACTGCACTCCAGTCTGTGCAATGGAACAAGACTACGTCTAATAAAAACAAACAGTTGACAAAAGAACCTAAAATTACAATTTAGAGCTCTTGATATTATCTATCTGTGACTTATGGGGATTCAACTGGCCATGGTGACTATTCATATCATGAAAGAGCATGTGATGAGCAACATTGAAATGAGATAGGTCAAACAGAACTTTTCCAGATACAGATGCTCCCAGCCGTGGACAGTCTGCCTGGTAGGCAAACATGGAATCCAAGGACTTCAAGCATCTCCACTCACAATCCATTTTGGAGGAGACAAGATGGCAAGAAGAATTACCAGATGTTTAGGGGCAGAAAAGTTCCAAAGAAAATGATTATGGAGACTCAGTTAATCACGCTGTCAGCTTCTGCAAACTCTGTCATAAGTTACTTGATTCCAGACTGCAAACTGGTGCTTAGGAATACCAATGATTGCCTCTAGAGGCAGAAGTTAAGAGCTTTGTACTGGGTACTGCCAACCTGAAGTTTCCTGGTGCACCTGGGTACTACCATCTGGATGGTCCATGCTTGAGATGTCAAAGCGCCCTTGTATTTTCTGTAGTTTTCAATGATTAGTTGTCATACTCAGTTCCCTGAAGAGATCTCCTTCCCAGTCCTGTGAACATCTTATCAAATTTATCCTCATCAAGATTCAGCCTAAAGTTTCTTCTCCTCTAAGAATCCTGTTCAGAGCCTCTAAGCTGTTAGAAAGCTACGTATTCACTAGAGAGAATGGGTATCTATTCTGGATTTTTCTCTAGTATGAAGATATTATCATCTTATGTTGTTCTTCATTTCTTCCTAAGTGTCTTATCTCCCCAAGGAGATTGTAAGCACCTTGGAGTCAGGAATCATATTTTATATTCCTGGGGTGTCATATCATTTGAACATACAATTTGGCAGATATTAAAAGATACTTAGTGATTGATGCATTGAACTTGAAATCTGAAACTACTAATTCTAGAATTGTTGCTATACCTTTGCATATTTTGGGGGCTTTTTGAGTAAAAATACTGTAGGTAGCTAAATTATTTTCATCTACTTCCATAAACTATCAAAGTTTATGTCTCACATATCGGATATTGAGTTAATCAGTTATTTTAGGAAGAAAGATTTTGGTGAAAGAAAGTTGACTTCTTTACTCCATCTTTCTGCTTTATATATTTGGAATTTTTCATGAGACATAACTAAAGATGGTAGAAGGAGAAACAAAGATCTAATAATTAAATTATTCACTAGGCCTTCACAGGTTTGGGATGTAGATATGCTCAACAGATAGAGGTAGACCAACAAGGCAAATTAAAAATTATATCTAAGGTTTAATTCACATGTTGTATTCTTCTCATTCACAGTCTCATTCTTCTATGTCAACCATAGGCCTCTACCTTAGAATTTATTGTCTCTGCTCTTCTAAATTCTCTCCTTCCAAGTCCTTGGCCAGACATCTAGGACATTGACCACTGCAGGGAAATCTATACATATTCTCACCTTGGGCTATTTCTCTTTCCACAAAAAGTGAATGATTAAATTCACTGCTCATAGCTCTGCCCATTGGAAAGAATTTCCCTTTTTTCTCTTTTTCAAGTCCACTCCTATATGTATCTGTAGTGCAGGCACCATCCATTTCGGCCCAGGTAATGAGCCAACCATTTGTCACCCATGCTTGGACTTTTCTCTCATCTTCCAGTTGTTTCAATGTTCCCTTTTATAGAATCATGATGACAAGCCAATCCCAAGTGCTTCTCTTATCATCTGTTTTATCAGACCACATCTAGTACCATTTGTGTTAGTTCATCTAGGTCCTCCAAGAAGCCCCTTCAAAGATTTTCCTAGGGAAAATGCCTTTGAGAAAAAATGGGGACAAAGAACAGAGGCTGGAGAGCCATCATACCCCATGCAAGTCTGACCATGAGGGAAGGAAAGAGAAAAGGAAGGTTGGGTAGAAGCATTGCAGACCAGTGTGCAGTCCTATGGAAGTCCAGCAAGAGACCACTGGGAAGTCCATGAGGCAGGATTGCCTGAAGGAGAAGATCCCTGTATCCTAAGGTCAAAACTCCCTTAGCGTCACTGTGCCTATGGGAAGCATGATGTCAGCTTAAACATGGTGATGGATTTCAAAGAACAGCCAGAGCCCTCAGTCAATTACGCTTTCTCTAGTTCGAATTCTGCAAGGTACGTTGTCATGGCCACCAAATTAATGTTTCTAAAAAACACGTAAATTCTAAGCAATCTCAAATCACAATTCAGAATAGAATGGTCTGCACCAACTCAGGCGTTCTATTCTATTATGATAAGGGAATTTGTGGGTAGAAATTAAAATGGACAATTTTAGATCAAACTGTCAAATAATAGTGGTTATATAACCACTATTAGCCAAAACTGTAACTGGAACAAAATCTTCTCACCTCTTGCTCTCATGGACATTCGGGTTTTTCAAATGTCTTTGTCATTACTTGTGATTCACCTGCTTAGCGCATTCCTGTTCATCCATTAAGCCTCTGGCTCACTTACCTTCTTCCAGTGAAGCTCCATGGTGTTGCAATCTTAGCTGTGTCTATGTCCTACTGGACTGTGTGTTTTTGAGGTCAGGAATTGTGCATGTATGGTTTGTTGTTGTATATAACACATGGTATAATCCCTGGTACTTATTATGCATTCAGTCCATGTTTGTTAAAGAAATGCATGGAATCATCATATATAGGCACTACCCTATTTATAACAAATTGAAGAAATGATAAAATCCATTGTTGTTATAGATATTTGTATGGTATAGAACAGACCTAATTTTCTGTTATGTGGTTTGGCTTCTGAAAATTTATTTACTCAATTCCTTTCTGGAGTTAGATTCACATGTACCCATATTACATGGATATATTCATGCCATCTCAGAGATCCTTAGGATGACAAAAACAGACAAACTACAAAACATATAATGGCTATCAATTTTCCCCAAAAACCAGCAGGTATAAGCAGTTGTTATTCACATTGTTCATTTTGTAAGCAATGTAGGAATTCTGCATTTAAATAGGAAAATTGAGTGAATTCTAAAATCAGAAGCTAATATATTTTGGATTATTTTAAAAAGTTTAAAAGATACCTGTATACGTCTATAGGTTTTCTGGAGCCTCCAAATCAGGGATGCCAGACATCCCAGAGTGTCACTAAAGTGACAGGCAGCATGAACTTGGCTCAGATGTGTTTCCATGATTTAGGAGTAGATAGAGATGGTAGAACAAGAGTGATCCAATAGTTTAAAATATTTTCTTCTGACATGGTAATTACCCTGCATCCATGACTTCATGATTTTTCCCTCTTTACTCATTCTTAGCCGGTGGCACTAAACTCTCCTGTTAGGGAATCAGCATCAGGACTACCTTTGAAATGTATGTGGCCTGCTGCTGGGATGCATTCATTTGGCCTCTGCCTCTGTACTGTTTTTGGTCACCTTTCTCATCTCTCTCTTACTATTCCCAATTTTTGTCCATATGCCAGCCTGCTGGCTATGCAGAATTCTCACTCTGGCGTTCCTATAATACTTGGCATCCCTGGCTGGAGCGCTCATGCTCCATGCTTCTCATTGCTCTCTGGAGGCTTATTCTACAGGAGTGGCTCTCAGCAAGCTGTCAAGTTAGAAAGGAAAAAATGAATCATTAGCTGGAGAGTCAATATCTGATAAGGCTTAATGTGCCAGCCCTAATGGTAGTTTGAATTTTCTTCTGGGAATTATTATTTGAAAACTGAAAAAAAAATAGTACTGGGATCCCCCAGTTTACCTACCTGCTCCACTACCATCCAGGCCAAAATCCACAGATGCTCAAGTATCTTATATATAATGGTATAATATTTGCATATAGCTTATGTGCCTTATTCTGTATACCTTAAATCATATCTAGATCACTTAAAATACCGAATATAATGTAAATGCCATGTAAATCGTTGTTATGCTGCATGTTTTTTAAATTTATTTTTTCATTTCTTCTTAAAGACTTTAATCCATACTTGGTTGAATTTGTGGAGGCAGAACCTATAGATACCAAGTGTTATCTAAGGACTGTATTTAAGGTCTAAGGTACAGGATAATGTAGATTTGGGGGATAAATAGAGTTTTCTGATATAAAGAAGGCTACCATTGAAGCTGTTTACAATTTAGGACAATCAGTGAATTGTTATGACAATCCAATAAAAAATCAAATAAAACTGAGTGAATATTTTAAAAAATTATGTGACTCATTTTATTTTTGAGTGACTTGACAGCTACGGTCACATTAATTATGCACATAGATATAGCATTAGCTGTTTCTCAGGAAATTTGAATTTAATTAAACATGAATAGAAAGAAAAAAATCTTTGTTTAATTAGTGCTTTCCCTTCAATTATCATAATAAAGAGATAATCTCTTAGCAAAAAAAACAACAACACTAAAACACTTTTACAGTTAAAGCATACATGTCCAATTTCCAACCTTCTAAACTATTATTAAAACATTTATTTTATTCTCCTTCATTCCTTGCTGCAAGGAGTTATTTAAAAGTAAACCCAAAGTATCCACCCCATAGCTCATCTAACCTGCATATAACTGGAAAATATATTTCAACTTTCAACTTGCAAATCCACCAAGTAAAGGAAAAACTTTAATGATTTCAACTCTAGGAAGGAAATGTTTTAATCACCATAAAAACAGTGTCATTGGAAAGGCAATCTATTTTATATCTTAAAATTAGTAGCATAATTTGTGCTAGTATTATAGTTTTTCATAAACCTAAGAAAGTGACTTGTTTAACCTTATTATTGGATACAAATAAACATGTTTTTAAGGTATAGTATAGCTTACTGTGTAATGTGTATCAAGGATGAAGCCAAGAGAAGAAAATAACTCATTAAAAGTGTCATTTGTTACTGCAGCAATAATCAATAGAGTATTAAACGTCACATTTTATTGCAATGAATGGGAAATAAACATGAAGACCACAGTGCACTCTTGTAAATGGTATGGCTTGTAAATGTCAGTGAGAACTTATTTAACACTAAAAGGCTGTAAAAATTTGCAAAGGGAGTTTTAAAATTCTTCCAAGATAGCTGAAAGTTACATGAAGAAAGGGCAGCTATATATAGCATGCACACACAGGTAATGTAAAATATGAATGGATGAAAAGGAACCAAACTCAATTCTAATTGGAGGGTTCATTATATTTGATATTCTAGAAAGAGCATGTATTGAAGCCTGGAAATTTGGCATTATGAATATTTTATTGCATATCTTGCTTTATATTCATATAAAGCAGGCTTTCTTTTCCAATGTAAGCAGTGTATGTGTATAGGTAGAGAACAAAGAAAAATCTTACAGATTAATACAGTTGAAAATACATCATTCAGGTAAATTGTAACCTCTTTC
The DNA here is from genome assembly GCA_004027715.1 of Plecturocebus donacophilus. Lineage (NCBI taxonomy): Eukaryota > Metazoa > Chordata > Mammalia > Primates > Pitheciidae > Plecturocebus > Plecturocebus donacophilus. The sequence goes on along the minus strand of PVKP010005196.1, from coordinate 56,120 downwards.
TGGAAAACTTTCTTTTAAAATTTATAATCTGCAACATCTCGTTGCATAAAATTTCCATCTCTTCATCCAAGCAAGTTAAATTTGTCTTGATTTATTTTATTTATTTATGTTGCTCTATAAACCTGATAATTGATAGGGAAGATTCTTGGAAATTTTTAAACTCCCTCATTTTTATAGGCACAGAGTTTCATGTAGCACAATCAGAACATTCTGACACGGAAAAAAATAATGTATGTGATATAGTTTGGCTCTGTGTCCCCACCAAATCTCAACTTGAATTTTAATAATTTTCACATATGAAAGGTGGGATCAGGTGGATATAATTGCATCATGGGGCAGTTTTCCTCATGCTGTTATTGTGTTACTGAGTGAGTTTTCATGTGATCTGATGTTTTTATTAGTATAAGTCCCTCAGAGTATGTCTCTCCTGCTGCCATATGAAGAAGGATGTGTTTTCTTCCCCTTCTGCCATGAATGTAAGTTTCCTGAGGCCTCCCAAGCCATACAGAACTGTGAGTCAATCAAATCTCTTTCCATTATAAGTTACCCAGTCTCAAGTATGTCCGTATAGCAGTGTAAGAATGGACTACCACAGTATGTTAACAGGAACCCTGGTGGCTTAACTCATTGGGGAAATGGACAGCATGGGTTATAGAATTCATATCTGAGAGAGGTTTGGTCATGATCAAAGCAAAATTCTCTTTCATGGGGCTAATTTTAGTTTCTCTCCATGAACTTATTTTGAGGTGGAAACACCAGAGAAACTCCATGGAAAATTTAGGTCTTTTGTTCTGAATATGCTATAGCAGTTAAAAATGCAATATTACTCTTTTCACAAGTTTAATTTAGCATTCCTCATAATAACAAAAAATTATCATAGTGTATTAGTCCATTTTCATATTGCTATGAAGAAATGCTCAGGACTGGATAATTTATAAAGAAAAGAAATTTAATGGACTCACAGTTCCACATGGCTAGGGAGGCCTTACAGTCACAGTAGAAGGTAAAGGAGTAGCAAAGGCTTACGTGGCAGCAGGCAAGAGAGCATGTGAAGAGAAACTTCATAAAACCTTCATAAAACCATCAGGTCTCATGTGACTTATTCACTATCATGAGAACAGCATAGTAAAATCCTGCCCCATTATTCAATTATCTCCCACCCAGGCCCTCCCATGACACAGGGGATTATGGGAGCTACAATTCAAGATGAGATTTGAGTGGGGACACAGCCAAACCATATCATTCCACCTCTAGCCCCTCCCAAATCTCATGTCCTCATATTTCAAAACCAATGATACCTTTTCAACAGTCCCCCAAAGTCCAAACTCATGTTAGCATTAACTCAAAGGTCCATAGTCAAGTCTCACCTGAGACAAGGCTTTCCATCTATGAGCGTGTAAAATCAAAAGCATGTTAGTTACCCCCTAGATACAATGGGGGTACAGGCATTGGGTAAATAATCCCTTTCCAAATGGGAGAAATTTGTCAGAACAAAGGGGTTACAGGCCCTCATGCAAGTCCAAAACCCAATAGGGCAGTCATTAAATCTTAAAGTTTAAAAATAATCTCCTTTGACTCCATGTCTCTCATCCAGGTCATGCTGATATAAGAGGTAGGCTCCCATGGCCTTGGGCAGCTCTGTCCCTGTGGCTTTACAGGGTATAGCTCCCCTCTTGGCTGCTTTAACAGGCTGGCATTGAGTGTCTGTGGCTTTTCCAGACATACGGTACAAGCTATCAGTGCATCTAGCATTCTGGGATCTGGAAGATGGTGGTCATCTTCTCACAGCTAAACTAGGCAGTGCCCCAGTGGGGACTCTGTGTGGAGGCCCAACCATACATTTCCCTTCGGCACTGCCCTAGCAGAGGTTCTCCATAGGGCCTTGCCCCTGCGGCAAACTTCTGTCTGGACATCCAGGCATTTTTATACATCCTCTGAAATCAAAGAGAGATTCCCAAACCTCAATTCTTGACTTATGTGCATCCACAGGCTCAATATCACCTGGAAGTTGCCATGGTGTGGGGCTTGCACCCTCTGAAGCAATGGCCTGAACTATACCTTGACACATTTAGCCATGGCTGGAGTGGCTAAGACACAGGGCAATACGTCCCTAGGTCACACACAGCAGCAGGGCCCAGGGCCCAGTCCAGGAAACCATTTTTAATTCCTAGGCCTCTGGGCCTGTGATGGGAGGAACTGCAATGAAGGTCTCCGACATGCCCTCGAGACACTTTCCCCTTTGCCTTGGTAATTAACATTTAGCTCCTTGTAACTTATGCAAATTTCTGCAGTCAGCTTGAATTTCTCCTCAGAAAGTGGGTTTTTCTTTTCTATTGCATCATCAGGCTGCAAATTTTCCAAACTTTTATGCTCTGCTTCCTGTTTAAATGATAAGTTCCATTTCTAAATCATATTTTTGTGAATACATAAAACTGAATGCTTTTACCAGCACCCAAGTCACTCTTGAACTCTTTGCTGCTTGGAAATTTCTTCTGCTAGATACTCATCACTCTCAAGTTCAAAGTCCCCTCCATTTTCAGGGAGGCGCAAAATGCCACCAGTCTCTTTGCTAAAGTACAGCAAGAATCACCTAGCTCCAGTTCCCAAAAAGTTCCTCATCTTCATCTGAGACTACCTCCGCCTGGAATTTTTGGTCAAAGTCATTCAACAAGTCTCTAGCAAGCTACAAACTTTCTCACATCTTCCTGTCTTCTTCTGAGCCCTCCAAATGTTCCAACCTCTGCCTGTTACCCAGTTCCAAAGTTGCTTCCACATTTTTGGGTATCTTTACATCAGTGCCCACTACCAGTACCAATTTACCTTATTACTCCATTTTCATACTGCTATGAAAACATACCCAAGGGTGGGTAATTTATAAAGAAAAGGAGGTTTAATGTACTCACATTTCCCCATGGCTGGGGAGGCCTCACAAGCACGGTGGAAGGCAAAGGAGGAGAAGAGATGTACATGGTGGCAGGTAAGAGAGTTTGTGCAGGGGAACTACCCTTTATAAAACCATCAGATCTCATGAGACTTATTTACTATCATGAGAACAGCACAAGAAATACCGGCCTCCATGATTCAGTTAGCTCCCACGGGGTTCCTTTTACAACACATAGGGATTATGGGAGTCACAATTCAAGATGAGATTTGGGTGGGGATACAGCCAACCCATATCACATAGTATTGAGGCTTGTCTTAGGAGTTAGGACAAGAGGAGGTGAGAACTGATATATATGTTGTCAGCTCAGCTCCCAAGAAGCACAATTCTGTAGAAGCTTCCAAATACATCACAAGGTTAGCAGTCCAATTCTTCATATGAATGTATGCAATAATTTAGCACCTCTTTTTAACTGGCCAGAAAAACTGTCACTGCCAACACAAGGACAATCTTCAAGGCATACAGTTACCTTCCATTTCTAATAAGTTCTGAAACATAGTAGAGTATTTGGGATTTTATTTCAGATTCTATAACAGAAAGTCCTAACAATAGAATAGAAAGTTCATTTTCACACAATGCTTAAAATTAAATAATGGCAAATTAACAAAATACAGAGAGCAAACCCAAAGTAGAGTAAGAAAAATACTAGAAGGTAACAATGATGAAAACAGTGCTATGTGTGATGCATTGTATTGAGATCTTTATACATGTTGTATGTGTTTCCCATTGCTGGTGTAACAAATTACTACAAACTTGATGGCTTAAAATGACACAGATTTATTGCCCTACATTTCTGAGGGTTAGAAGTCTATAATGGTCATAAGTCTGTGTTCCTTCTGGATGATATAGGGAGGAACCTGTTCTTTTGGCTTTTTCAGCCCCTCAGAGCTTCCCCCAGTCTGTGGCTCATGAGCCCTTACACACTCTGACCTCTGCTTTAATCATCACATCTCATTCTCCGAACTTGAGCCTCCAGCCTCCCTTTTATAAGAGAGGGTCAAAGTTCAGAGACCCTTTTATAATTCACATTGAAGTCTTGTGAATTCAATAGACTCACCCAGATAATCCAGGATACTTTCCTTATCTCAAGATCTTTAATAACATCTTCAAAGTCCCCTTTTACCTGTAAGGTAACATATTCCCAGGTCTGGGGATTGTGACATAGATGTCTGTGGGGACCATTATTTTGCCTACCACACATGGATATTGTGGAAATGATGTGTTATTTCTGGCCCTGCTGTATATCCATTTTGACCTTTGTTACCTATTGCTTTGAAACTCCCTTTTCTTTTCTTTTTTTTTTTTGAAGGAAAGGAAAAGAAAAGAAGGAAGAAAAAAAAGAGAAAAAGAAAAGAATGAAAGAAAGAGGAAGAGTGAAACTCCCTTTTCAATATTAGGGGAGGGAGTAAGCTAACTTAATTACTAGATATTCAGGGAACAGGAATGATGCCATTTTGCCAAGATCTTTGAACTCCATCCCAACAAATATTTCTTTCACATATCTAACACATCATAACATTGATTCCAACATAAAATGATTAATTTTAATTTCTTTGCCACTCAATTCCAACATGCATGTTTCTTGCAAAGGTGCAAATGAGCTGTGAAATGGTAGGATTACTAGAAAATGTTTCTCAGAGAAGCAACATTCTGAAGAATTGATTCATAGGCAAGATGATACAATTATAGTTGCTTAGGGGGAATATATTTCTACTTGAGAGACAATGATATTGTAACTATTGAATTATCTCTGAGAAGAAAGATCATACAGTGGAATTACAGTGAAATCATGACAAGATGATGTCTTTCACCATTCTGCTCATCTTACATCGGTAGGTCTGTGCTTTAACTTAGAGAGAGACATCGTGTTTATGCTGCTTTTGGGGAAAAATAAAGCAGAAAATTATCTAGAATCCTTTGTTCTGAGGTATCATTTTCTATTAAGCTTTGTACACTGACATTTCACAATAATAAAATTCTAAGTAATCATGCCCCTGCCTTCAAGGTAGCTAAACCATGATCTAATGAAATTTACCTACTAAAGTTTGGTTTTATGAATAAAAGAGGTCAGTACATAGATCTATACTCTCCAAATTTCATGTTCTAGTAAAATCATTTAAGTGAGATATATTTATAACATATGAAAATAACTCTGTTTCCATTTTATGTTGGAACAATGGATTTAAAATCTTATATTTCAGGCCTCAGTCACAAAGATAATTTCATACTTTTTTGTAATTATGACCGGGGCTTCACCAGGTTAACAGTTTCTCTCCTTCTACTAAAGGCCAGATCTTCACATGTGTCCTGGGCCACTCTGGTCTCCTGTCCTCAGGGACTTTAACTCTTGAACTATCTTGTCTTGATAATGCATCTTTAAATTTTCCCTCTCTGCTGGATAATTTTCTTCAGGAGATATAACCTGCACTATCATTAGCATTAAAAAACAAAATGAAACTAAAAGATAAAGTTTCCCCTTGATGTCTGTCTTTCCAATACAAAATTTCTCTATTCCTTTATAGCCAAATGCCGTCAAAGGGTTGTCTATCCCCACGGTGTCTACTCTCTTTTAATTGATTCAGTATTTCTTTGTCACTGTTAGCACACACTTTAGGCAATAAGAAAATATAGAGAAAATTTAATAATAACTTGCGTAATTCCTATCCACTTTTGTCAAATCCCAAAACATTAGGAAATTTGTTTCACAACTTTTTAAAGTAAAATTATTGGATAAAATAGACCCATCTCTATTCCCTAAATCCCATTTCTAGGTATCCATGACAGTCTGGATTTGTATCTACTGCTAATTATCAGGGTATTAATAAATAAGACATAGGGTGTATTAGGCCATTCTTGCATTGCTATGAGAAAATACCTGAGACTGGATACTTTATATTTTTTACTGAAGAGGTTTAATTGGCTCACAGTTCTGTAGGCTGTGCAAGCATGGCACTAGCATCATTTGGCTTCTGGGGAGGTCTCAGGGAGCCTTTAATCATGATGGAAGGTGAAGCAGGAGCAGGCATATTACACATAAAAGGAGCGAGAGAGGGCAAGAGCAAGGTGCACTACACTTTTAAACAATCAGATCTCTCAAGAATTCACTTATTATTGTGAGGAGAGGACCAAGCAGCTGGCGCTAAACAACTTATGAGAAATCCATCCACATGATTCAATCACCTACCACCAGGCCTCACCTCCAATACTGGGGATTACAATTCAACATGAGATTTGGGTGGGGACATATATCCAAACTATATCAACTATATTGTAGGGATTTTCCACAGTTCTTAAATCTCATGTACATGGCATCCTTCTGCAGTTTGCTTTCTTCACTTAACAATATGTTTTTGTGATTTTTTTCCATGATACATATATATATATATATATCTCTATATATATCTCTCTACATATATATCTCTATATATATCTCTACACATGTGTATATATATCTACACATATATATATCTTTCTATATATATATACAAATATATGTATACAAATATATATATACAAAAATATACATTTGTATACAAATATATATTTGTATATAGAAATGTATATATATTTCTATCTATAGATATACAAATATATATTTCTATACATATATACACATATATAATATTCTTTATATATACACATATATATTTCTCTCTATACATATATGTATATACACATGTATTTATATATTACATACATATATATTTCTCTCTATACATATATACATATGTATAGAGAGAAATATATATGTATGTATATATATATGGAGAGAAATACATATGTATATATATGTGTGTATATATAGAGAGAGAAAGATATATATATATAGCTCTGTATATATATATATATATATATACATACACACACATGCATATATACATATATATATATATAAAGAGAGAAAGATATATATATTTAGCTCTGGCTTACTCATTTTCCACTGCTGCCTAGTATTTCATTGTTTGAGTTTGTGATAATGTACTTATGCTTCCTCCTCTAGAACAATATTCAGGTTATTAATTTTGCTGTATGAAAACAGACAGTGCTGTAAAATGTTCTTGTAATTTTTCTTAGGCATTACTCTAGTGAGCAGAATTCCTGGGTTGTAGGGTATGTGTGCATTCAAGTTTACTAATCAACTTAACATGACATTGCAAAGTACCTTTCCAAGGTGAAAACACTTAGTTTATTGTCATCATTGCGTCTAAAAAACTCACTGTGGTCCCTCTGCTATTTTTAATTTTGGAGTGAGAAATTATCTTCATCCTGGCTTTATTAGTGAGAATTCTCTGCTGCCGGAATGGAGGGTATGTCAGGTACTCAAGTGTATCATCTGCCAGAAACACTTTTTATGTTAATTTCTCAAATTTATGAGTTTTTAGTAAATTCATATCTCTAAATCCACAATATGGTGATTATAAATTCTCAGGTGAGATCCTTCCCTTCCCCAAGACCCAGTAGAGACAGGCAAGATTTCTTCTTGTTACATATTTTTCTCCCAATTCGTCTGTTCTATGAGAGGAAGCTTTTTGAGGATAATTCTGTTACGCAATTTTGGGATTCATTTTCATTTCACTTGGCCGTCTTCATAGCCTTCTCTGTTGTTCATGTGTGGTTTTCTAGACTAAGCCCTTTTGTTACTGAGACTGGCAAGTTCATCACCAGGGCAGCGATAGGATGCATCTGTGTTTGCATCCCAGGTATTTCTCTTGCCTTCTCAGAAATTAGCCCTTCTTTTCAACAATATTTGTAATATTTTATTCAGCAGTTTGTAGCACAAGGTAGACTCATCTATTATAGACTTTGCAGCACAAGGTAGACTCATCTACTGTTAGAGAGTACATACAATCATAAAAGATGTTAAGTCCTAATTTTTCTTTTTAGCTAGCTTTCTCTTTTAAATTCTACCTGACTTCCCCATTTACATGAGAGAATGTTTTGTATAAATGGAAAAGTTTAACATGTTGAATTTAACATATTCAAAACTAGAGTCCTTTAATATGTCAAGCTTAAATGTGCACAATTCATCTCTTGGCTCTTATAATGTGTGTACTAGTTAGGGAGTTCCAGGAAATCAGAACCAACAGGCTGGAGGGATGGATGGATGGATGGATGGATGGATGGATCGATAGATAGATAAATGGATGGGTGACAGATAAATAGATGGAGATTTATTATGGTAATTGGTTCATGTGATCACATGATTGTAGAGGAGGAGAGGTCCCACAATATGCTGTCTATAACAGGAAAGCCAGTGGTTCTATTCATCCCAAGTCTGAAGGTCCAAGAACCAAGAGCACTAAAGTCTAAAAGAGAGAGAATTGATGTCTCAGATTAAAAAGAGAGAGAGAGAATTGATCTTCCACTGTCTTCTCATTCTACTGGGGACCCTCAATAGTTTTGGATGAGCCTGTCTACATTGGTGAGGGCTTCTTTATTCAGTCTATTTATTCAAATGCTAATCTCCTCTGGAAACATCATCATGGACACACCCAGAAATAATGTATCAGCCCTCTGGGGTATCCCTTAGCTCAGTCAAGCTGACATCTTGCTTCTCTTTCTCTTTGTCACTTCTAAGTCAATGTTGTCATAATTTACCTAGTTGTTTAGGCCAGAAATATGAGTCTTTTCGACTGTCCACTGCTGCTTATCTCTATAGTTGATCTATTACCAGTTGTACTGGATTTTATCCTAAAAACATACATGCTGGATCCTGGTCTGTCTGAATTTTTCAGGCCTCAACGTAAGCTGCTTTCCAGTGGGACTTGTCAGTGGGAATCACTGTAGGGTAATCGACAGTGGGAGAGACCTACGAATCTCTTGTCTCGAGTGGGCATTCTTTGCAATAGCTTCATCACCTCCCTGGCTTCAGCTCCTTCTGGATTGGCCCATCATGGTTCCCACTTCTACTAGATGACTCAGTGCTGGATTCTGCTAATATCGCCTCCTACCTTTAGTCCTCCAGACTTAGAGTGCTGGTGTTTGCTTGATGCTATCTCATTGTCTCACCACCAACTATGTCTAACTTCTTTTCCATCCCATTGTTGGGAAAACCAATGTTTTGTATTAATGTTTCTCATTTTAAGATACTTAGAGTGGATTCTGCTTTTCTGGTTAGACTCTAGCTGGTACAATATGCTTTTCCTCCTGATTTATTGCCAGGGAGCCTTCCAACTTGTATCCTTGCTTTCATTCTCAACTCTCCAATCCATTCCTTTTACTGTAATTAGCTCATATCATTGGATTTTCACTGCATTTAGAATGAAATATGAACTGCCTGACAAGAATTATAGGCATACTTATAACTTTTCAATCTCAACCTATACCACACATCCCCACTCAATATTTGGTAGCTGAGGTCCTTTGTCTTCTACTGAAAATGACAAGCACTTTTCTACTTCTGAAAAGTAGAAAACTTTCCACTTCTCACATGCAATTCCCTTTGCTTAAAATGCTATTCCCATCTGAGTCGTAACTGAGGCTGATTCATATTTTGGGCCTCAGTTTGAGTCACCTCCTCACAAATATCTTTTCTTTTTTTTTGAGATGGAGTCTCAATCTGTGGCTCAGACTGAAGTGCAATGGTGTAATCTTGGCTCACTGTAATCTTTGCCTCCCAGGTTCAAGTGATTCTCCTGCCTGAGCCTCCTGAGTAGCTGGGACTACCAGTGTGTGCCACTACTCCCAGCTAATTTTTTTATTCCAGTGAAGACAGGGTTTCACTGTGTTGGCCAGACTGGTCTTGAACTCCTGACCTCAAATGATCCACCTGCCTCAGCCTCCCAAAGTGCTGGGATTACAGCTGTGAGCCACCGTGCCCGGTCTCTCACAAATATTTGATCACTCAAACCAAAGTACACCTGCTTGTTACTGGCTTTTAGAGCACCTTTTGCTTCCTTGAGTGTTATCACAGGTTGAAATTATCTACTCATGTATGAATTCATTGGTTCAGTGTCTTTCTCTGCAAGGTTGGGAGTTCTGTGAATCTGGATTCAAGATGGGTCTGTTTCCCACTGTTTCCTCTGTCCCCAGCAATGTCTGACACAGAGAAGATGCTCCGTCAGTATTTGGAAATGCACGTTAAATGCAACAATAGAGGGATTCTTGAAGTTAATTTTTTTAAGTATATTAATAAATCATTAGTTTGGATTTGAAGTTGAACTATTTGGAGAATAGCTCATAATTGTGTGCAGACTGGATGGCACTTTTCTCAACGACCTGAGGCAGGATTTGATTTGCCTTCAGGTTGCCTAAGCAGTATGCTTTGCTCTTTTGCCTGGGTGCTTTTCATAAACGGTTGCATTTGATACCTTTAGAAAGTAAAATGAAACAAGAGAAGCACTGGAGCGAACTCTCTCTGAACGTAAAAGGATTTTCTGGGTCGAAAAAGAGGCCCTTTTCAAGAAATCCGCAGGAAAGCGTGGTTTCCTTACCCATTTCCATGATTCTTCTTCTCAGCAGGCTCTCCTAAAAATAGTTGCCATCTGTGGCTAAGAGCACTGCAGCCTGCAGGCCCGAGGCGGGGCAAAGGTGGACGTTTGAGGGAGGGGCTGCCATGCAGTTCTGGCTGGAAGGAAGAAACCATCAGCAGGCTGAACATCAAACACAACGAGCTATGATTTAGTTAAGAAATTCCATTTAAACATCAGACACATGCAGTGACACCTTTAAGACTCACATAAAATTTTATTTCTTACTGATATCCTTCCTTGAACACAGAAGACCAAATATACCATGGTCTATAATTATCCACCTTTCTTTCTGTTTGAACAATGCCTTGTTGCCTAGGAACTGAAGTGATAGGTATGCCATAAATACATGCTCGAATCAGCATTCTTTTTTTTTTTCTGGATCAATTTTTTATCATACTGCTTCTATTGTTATGAAGTTCATTAAAATACATTCCTATTCTGAATTTGTTTGTTTGGAATATGCACACACTGTGTATGCCCAATTAAGTATGAATAAAATATTCCCGTTTCCTCTTGCCTTTCAATTCATTATCTGACATAACTTGGCTTCTATGGAAAACTATTTGTGTACCATGGAAGGGTACACAGTTAAAAAAGTGATTTGTCTAGTATTCTATCAGCTGGAACTCTTCTAACTGATAATTTCTCCCATATGTAGTGCAATGAAAACTAGTATGTATGATGATGATATTGAAAAACAAGCAATCACCACAAAATTAGTGAATCAATACAATCCCATAATTTTATGTACCTAAGAACTGAGCCTCTTACAGGTGATCTGTCCCAAATTTCATGGTTAGTGACAGCCCTGGGACTGGAATTTGAATTTTCTGATACCCATGCCAATCAATGTATTCACCATCTTATTCCCTTGCCTAAAATTTCCCTCCATCTACAAGTTTGTTGATTCTAAACTTACAGATCTGTCAGTGCCACAAAATGATCTCTGTGGTTTTTAAATGTCAAAAGCACTTTTTAAAATTTTAAATTTTTTACATTTATAGTTCAGTAGGTTTTTAGGGAACAGGTGGTGTTTGGTTACCTGAATAAGTTCTTTAGTGGTGATTTCTGAGATTTTGGTGCACCCATCACCTGAGCAGTATACACTATACCCAGTGTGTAGTCCTTTATCCCTCACCCCTCTCCCACCATTTCCCCTGAGTCCCCAAAGTCCATTGTATCATTCTTATGTCTTTGCATTCTCATAGCCTAACTTCCACTTAGGAAAAAGAACATACAATGTTTAATTTTCCATTCCTGAGTTATTTCTCTTAGAATAATGGTCTCCAATTCCAACAGATTGCTGCAAATGCCATTATTTTATTCCTTTCTATGGCTGAGTAGTATTCCATGGTGTGCGTGTGCGCACGCGCGCGTGTGCGTGTGTGTGTGTATACACTACATTTTCTTTATCCACTTGTTGATTGATGGACATTTGGGCTGGTTCTATATTTTTGCAGTTGCAAATTGTTTTGCTATAAACATGCATGTGCAAGTGTCTTTTTGTATAATGTGAATGTCAAATGCATTTTAAGATCTCAGCCCTTTATCTTGATACTTAGTCACAGTGATTGTTCATTTAATAAACTCTGATGACACACGCCTTTCAAGTCTTCTACATAATCAGAAATCAGGTATACTGAATATTAGTCTTCTTTTTTAAACTTTCATTATATTATAGTTGCCCACAAACAGAATATATAAAAGCGTATGTAAGTCAGGAAGTGTAGTAATCACACAAACACTCATGCATTCACCATACCAGGTAGGAACTAGCATATAATATTTGTCAAAGCTACCTTTGTGTTCCTCCACCCCTTTAGTGTTAAGCAAATTTGTCATTCTTGAGTCTTCAAAAATGTCTATATGTTATAGGGTACATAGTAACCCTACCCAGTGAAATTAAACGGAAAATATTCCTCCATTATACTATATTCATGCATCAATTTATGCACTGAAATGATCAGTTGTTCATTCAATCCTTAATCCAATATTAAACCAAGCACCACTTCAGAAGATATGGAGAGATATTTTACTACATTAATTACATTAAGTAATTAATTACATTAAGTAATTAATTTTACACATTATAGAATAGAATATGTATATACATAATATATATACTTTTTCTCAAGAAATTTTAACTATTATCAAAGGCTAGATATTCAATAGGACATTATACATGTCTTTCATTTTTAAATACTAACAATAATATGCACCAATTACTGAATGCTTACTCCTTGCTAGGCACCCTATGATCACTATGTATTTTAATGACAACCTTTTGAAGTAGTTTATCATTTGGACCATGTGGCCATAACAAGCACCACAAAATCTCAGTAGCTTAACAAAGAGAGATTTGTTTCTTACTCATCTCGCAGTCTCTTTTGCTTAAGCAGTGATTCAGGGATGCAGGCTTCTTCTTCCATTGGACAATTTACATGCTGCTGGCCAACCAGTGAAGAAAGATTGCTGAAGGGCTCATGGGACATTTTTAGAGGTCAGGTCTGAAATGACATGCACCTGTTCTGCTCACATACCATTTGATTCAAGAGAAGCTGGGAAGTGTAGTCTACCTGTGTGCCCAAACAGAACATAAAATTGTTTGGAAAACCATAGTATTTTCTCTGCCACATAAATAAAATTAGGTACTGTTTTATTATTAATATTTTCAATGTATATTTGAATAAGTTAAGGCTTTTAAAGATAAAATGACTTGCTCATGGTAGGTAAACTGTTGAGCTAAGATTTTCAGAAGCCACATCCTTACTCACTACACAATACTGTCTCCTGGCTCTCTCTTGAGCAAATCAATGTTCATTATACCAGTGGTCTATAGTGTTGTAACACATTGCAGCTAATAAGGAAAACGTGAATGGATTTCCTTTAGAAATTAAATGATTGCTTAAGTATTTTTCTAAAATAAACCAACATATCTACTTCTTGCATATTTTATTTTCTGAGTCATTGGCTTCAAGTAAATGATTTTGAGTGTTCGTAAATCAGATGAAAACTAATTATTTGTTTTAACTGCCTCAGTGATAATTAATTACTGGACAATCTGAGCTTTTTAAAATTTTGCTTTGTGGAATTTAGACTCAGTTAAATATAACTTCCCTTAGTGATGACTAAATTAAAAGGAATATGACTGTCTCGTCTACATGGATAATTGGGCCATCCACATGAGGCACTTCCAATTTTGAATTAATTATGTATTGCTTTTTTCATGAACTAAGTTGATATTTTACAACAACTTAGGACTAAGGTGGTAGGTTAAAAATCTATTCTTTCATTTTTGATGATAGCTCCACACAATTTCTATATTGGTGCAAATGTTGAGTTCTTACAGTTAGTTGAAAATATTTTTTAAATAACCTCATACATAAAAGTTATATGGAACAATCCTCTTTTACCTAGGAATTATATAGAATGTCCCAACTCCTTAATGTTCTCAAAATTTTTGGCACCAAGAAAGGATAATCAGAAACTGAAACCAAATGTTGAGGTGAAAATCAAGTAAGCACTAAGCCCTATTCTCTCTTTTAGTGGAATTGTTCAAGGTATCATGGTATTGGATAAGCCCAAATTCATGATGTGACTTTTGAAATAATTGTCAGAGAAGAGCATTGTTCTCTGTTATGTGATTTATAGAGTTGCTCTGAAAGTTTTTCTTTTGTTTTGTTTTGTTTGGAAGGGAGTGTGATAAAGAGAGCACTTTTCTCCCTAACTTGATATAGAGTTTTTCAAAAATTGATAAGTGTCTTGTAAGATATTTGTTGGCAAGTGTGAGATTACTATATTGACCTGAGTGTCTCAACTCTTGAGAAACCAAAATTAGTTTACTGGAGCAAAAAATGCTTGGAAAATTGATATAAATGCTACAAAATATTGTTGAGAAAATCTGATTTTGTACTAGATACCTCTCAGCCAAAACGGCAGAATGGTTAGGGGTTGAATTGTGACCCCCAAAAAGATATGTTGAAGATCTATTCCATGTACCTGTGCGTGTGACGTTATTTGGAAGTAGAGTCTTTGCAGATGTAACCAAGTTAAGATGAGGTCATTAGGATGGGCCCTAATCCAATATGACTGACGTCCTTGTAAGAAGAGGGAAGACTATATGAAAACAAACACACAGGGAGACAGCACCAGGTGGGCACAGATGGAGAGACTGAAGCCATGCAGCTGCAAGCCAAGGACTGGGGAGGATTGATGGCCTCCATCGGGAGCTAGGAAGAGGCAAGGAAGTATTCTGTTACTGGAGAGGATCCACATCCAGACCCCAAAAGAGGTCTTGGCTCTCATGAAAGAAAGAGTTCAGGGCGAGTAAAGTGAAAACAAGTTTATTAAGTTTCACAGAGTAAAGTGAAAAGTTGATTAAGTTTCACAGAATAAAGTAAAAACAAGTTTATTAAGAAAGTAGAAGAATAAAGAATGGCCATTCCATAGGCAGAGCTGTCCCGAGGGCTGCTGGTCGCCCATTTTGATGGTTATTTCTTGATTACTTGCTAAACAAGGGGTGGATTGTTCATGCCTTGTCTCTTTAGACCATGTAGGGTATCTTCCTGACGCTGCCATGGTGTTTGTCAACTGTCACGGTGCTGATGGGGGTGTAGCAGTGAGGACGACCAAAGGTCACTCTGGTTCCCATCTTGGTTTGGATGGGTTTTAGCTGGCTTCTTTATGTTTCATCTGCAAGATCTTTGTGGCCTGTATCTTATCCCGACCTCCTATCTCACTGTATGGTTTCTGAATGCCGAACCTCCTGGAAATGCAGCCCAGGAGGTCTCAGCTTCATGTGACCCAGCCCCTATTCAAGATGGAGTTGCTGTGGTTCAAAAGCCTCTGACATTTCTATCCAAAGACTCAGGGAGTGGGGCCCTGCGGGTGCCTTAATTTTGGACCTCTAGTCTTCAGAACTGTGCGAAAGTGAATTTCTGTTGTTTTAAACCACCCAGTTTGTGGTCCCTTGTTACAGCAGTTCTAGAAAACACATAGAGACAGCTGCGAGTCAAACATGCAAAAGGGAAAGCTCTTTTTACTTAACGTGCTTCTCGTTTCTCTAAGGGTTGGAGAACAGCTACCATGGGGCCAGCCACCAAAACTGTTAGGATAACCTGATGGTGTGGCTTCAGGCCCTTGCGGGGGTGCCTCAAGTAACTCCAAGGAAGTCACAAAAATCAAGTGGATTAAAGGCCTGAGTGTCCCCACTCCCTGCACGTGTTCTTAGATTAATGGGAGTGGGGGCGGAATTGGTGATCAGGGGCTGTTTCTTACAAAGTCTTTGTAGGGAATAAAGGGTTTGAGAAACTGAACAATACACCTGCTCCCTTCTTCAGCAAACCCGGTCTCACTGTCTGTTGTGCGCCTGCGCTCCGGTCTCCCGGATGAAGGTTGGCGGTTCCGGGACTAGCAGCCTTGCGGTCAGTATCAGAACCGAACCCGTCGGAAAACTGCAATGACAACTGTCAACACTAGGTGGCACCACAGCAAAGCCCGCAGACGCCCCGGTCCCCAAGGAGGCCCACGGATCCCCGTGCCAGGAAGTTACAGGAGTTCGCCTTCCGCTGTGAGCGCCTCCTGCTTTCCATAGCCGGCACGTTGCCTCTCAAGCAGACGTGATGCCCGCCTGCGGACTGAGGCAGCGTTCAGCCTTAGAATGGGCTCTAGAGAAGCAGGTGAGCGCAAAGACACCTGGATGAAATGTTAAGTAGAAAATAGAGCACCCAATACCTGTGCCTCGAGTCACTCCGTGACGTCCCCACCGGCTCCGTAGCTGAGACAGCCCTGACACCTTCCCTGCCCTCCCCACCTTCACACGTCCCATCCAACCCTTCCTACAAAAGTCCCTTGAGAAGGCCTGTTGCTCTTCTAAGGATGCTTTTGATGCTCGTTTTAGTTAGACATCACCAGAAGGCACCCCACGTGATTGGCTCCATCTCACAAAACGTGACTTCTGTGGTCCCCAACCTGCCCTGTGTTTCTGAAAATACATGACCTGCGTATTGAGTTGGTAAGATCCTTCCTGGAACTTACGGCTGACCCACCTGACCAAAGCCTGGTGTGGTTTTCACGGTATAAGGCCACAACTCGTACTTAAATCTATCATTTCTCTTTATATACAAGAGAACAGGTCAGCTGCAACTTGTGTTTTAAGCACATTCAAAATACATTATCATTTGTTTTTATTTAGCTGCCATCAACTTAGGTGAAAGCCGTCCTTTTTAAAGACCTTTGATTTGGAAGGGGTTTTTTCCATTTGTGTTACATATTATACCTGGCCTTTAAAGGTAGTCTTCCAACAAATATATAATAAGAAAATTGGTTTGTATTAATGTAGTGGTAAAAATTTAGGTCTAAGGAAACACATGAATTAGGTTTCTTGAGTCAATTCGAATGCAACAAAAAAATCTAGGTTTCTTATTTATAACTCCTGCATTTTACAAATCTATCTATATGAAACTGTGGGCTTATATAAATCTGTCACTTGGTACATCAAATAGTCTAGGATTGCTTACAGTTTGACCATTAAGATCTTTTTAATGCAGCTGATTTTTTTAGAAAATCGTATTCAAGTATAGATTGCCGGATTTTATTTAAAATTAATATTTTAAGACACTTTTTTTAATTGCAGCTTTAGATTCCTTCCCTAAACAGTAAAAATGCCTGCATAAAAATAAAATATTATGAACAGATGTAATGGCAGCTGATTCTGGGTTAGATGCTCCACCTAGTGGTTGAATAAGAAAGTTCACTCTTTAACTTAATTTAATGACGTTATTATTAAAGTTGTCTTCTCTTTTTGTCCTTGGAAGACAGAAAAGAGACCACTGTTGCTGGTGAATTATCCATAATGTATATATAGATTCACCAAGAAGATGTGATTTGGTGGTTTCAGAAGCCATATTTTGGGGTACCCCAGAGACTCAGCAATTGACATTGTTGTCATCTGGTAAAATGTGACCAAAATGAACACCAAGTTAGTAGCTTGAAGGCTTTACCTCTTAAGTAGAAGCCTTTCCTAAGGCATTCTACATAATAAATTAATATTGCACAATTAATACCTGCACATACAGTCCAGAAGTAAATGAAATGGACAGGTGCCTGTGCGTGCCTGTGTGTGTGTGTGTGTGTGTGTGGTATGGGGATAGGAAATTGCAGCTTTGAGTGTGAAATTAATTTAGTTCTATTCCCAGAAACCTCAGATCGCCACTCCCACTTCTCCTGCAGCATGCAGGAAGGAGGCTGGATCCCATCAGTACCTAAGGAAAACTCACCATCGCTAGCTATGTAGAATGGAAAGTTCCATTCTCATCAGCTTTCTACGCAACTTGGAGCCATGTCAGCCTACCAGAGTTAGTTCATCGAGATGGTCCCTACAGATGCTTTCTCCTTCCTTTTTCTCCTAAGGAAATGCCACCCTCATACCTCTTTCTACTTCCACAAGCTTATTTTTCCTTTTGCCACAGAATTTTATAGGTAAAATTTTAGGCACATTAAATTTTAGCGAATACTTATTGCTTCCGAAATGATATCTGTTCTGGATATCAGGTGGCCGTTCTTGCATTGTAATTAAAAAGTAGCAGAGACTGGGTAATTTATAAGAAAAGAGGTTTAATTGCTCATGGTTTTGTAGGGAGTACAGGAAGTGCGGTGCTGGCATCTGCTTGGCTTCTGCGGAGGCCTCAGGAAACTTACAGTCATGGCAGAAGGCAACGTGGGAGAAGGCACGTCATGTGGGCAGAACAGGAGCGAGAGAGAGAGTTCGGGGGGTCAGGTCCCCCGCACCTTTAAACAACCAGATTTCACAAGAACTGACTCAGTATCTCGACAAGAGCAGCAAGGGGCTGGTGCTAAACCGTTTGTGAAAAATCTACCCCCATGATCCAAACACCTCCCAGTAGGCCACACCTCCAACACTGGGGACTACAATTCAGCATGAGATTTGGAGGGAACAAATATCCAAATGATATCACCATCGCCTATTTTATTGTTCTCTAAGTTCAGTGAAATAGCTTCTGACAGCAAAATGAGTCACACTGGCCCTCCTGAATGTAAGGAGAAAGGCATGTGGTTTATTAACATTTGTGTATTTTGTTGTCCTTTCCTTGAAAGTAGAAGATTCAGAAGGAAGTTCCAGGCCTCCTAGTCCCTTCCCCTTGTCTTCGCAAGGAGGATGAAGAGCGTAATGCCTCATGCCCAATCTCAGGAAACACATCCCTAACAGCCAATTTAAGATCTTTAGCATAGAAAGAGAAAGAAATACTTTTGCTAAATTCATTTATCAGTAATACTTTAAAAGTGGTGTTTAAGATTATATCACATATGCAGAACATCAGACTGAGAAAATTATGACAGTGGACAGGCTGGTGGGGAACTGTGATGAAATGTGGTGATTATAAAAATCTCAGCACCTCTAGTGCCTCAGCCACGTGCCTGGTGATGTGTTAGGAGCTATTCAAGAGTAAGCTATTCTAATAATCACAACTCTATAAGATGGGGCTATTAGTGTCCCCACATAATATAAAAAAATGGAGACGTGGGGTCATTGTCACACTTGCCTAATGTCATACAGCCGGAAAGTGGCTGAGTCAGATTTGAACCCAGGGTCCCTCCACCTCTAGCATTCATGTTCTTCATCTCAACACTCTCTTAGATTTTGTGGGAACAGTAGAAGATTCATATTGCACCAAACCACTGTTACTTCAACTAAGTCAACAAAGGTCTATGAACACCTACCATGTGTCAGGCCCATGATGAACCCTGAGGGCACCGACATGGATGACCTGGTCCCAGCTGTCCAGCCTCCGATGAGTCTTTTTCAGCCTGTGAACACAGCTGTGGGAAAGCTCCAACACCACACACAGCTTTTGCCCACCGGGCAAACCCAACAAATGGCGTCTAGACACCACATACCACTGAGCCGCTGCCTTGCCAGCCATGAGGTCACACAACGCACTAGTCCACAGCACACAAGCTGCGTTGGCGGTGTCTCAGGCCTGTTAATTGGGACAGGTGCAGAGTGATGACAGCGGGCCACCCATGGAGCTCTGGCATGCTGGCAAAGGCATGAGAAGCGGGAGGACAGGAATAAGAGAGAGCCTGAACTGCAGCCCGGGCAATGGTGGCTGGCAGATAATACAAACATCCTTTATGCACCAAGAACTTGGTTATTTTTAGAATGGGCATTCCTTCATCTCTAAAGCAAACAGTAAAGCCTCAGGAAACGAGAGCCTATGAAAATATATGCCTACATGCAACCACCAGCCTTCCAAATCGGAAAGATAATTAGCACATACACACACATACACACATACACAGACACACATGCACACATACACAGACACACACACACACACACACACTCACATTCTGATAATCCTTGCAGAAGCTGTGGATCTTTCTAGGGAGTACAGGGAGATGCTATTTCAGGGAACACTGTTTTAATAGGTTCACTTCAAATGGGTAGGTGAGAAGTAGAAGCAAAAATAAAAGAAAGACCATCTCAGTTACTGGTTAAAAATTGGTTAGGAGACACCATGAAAATGCTAAAGGGAAAGGAGCAGATTTAGAAGAAGCATGTAATGAAAAAGCTGACCTTTCTAGATTCTGAAGTTATCAGCAGAATTGATCTAATGTTGTAAGTATTGGCAGCAATATTGTAGGAAGACACCAAGAGGAATGAGATAAGGTCACTTGATTACAGGGATTTATAGTATGTTATATCAGGACAAATCATTGAGAAATATCTGAAGTTTTGGTGGAAAGATGCTCATTTTTATGTGAACTAATGGATGCTAATTTTCTTTCAAATTTATAACTGATATTGAATTTAAATACTCAATTACATGTAACACGCATTTCTGTTATGCTCTGTTAGGATCTCAGTGGGACTTTAAGAAATAATAAGACATAGAAACATGGCTGGTGATGAGAAGCTAAATACAAAAATAGCGTATGTGATTTATATTATGCAACTCTTTTTTTTTAAGTTAGGAGGCAATCACAATTGCTTACTTAATCTAGGTACTTGCAATTAAACCATGAATTGAGCATCAGATACCTATTCATTGTCTCCAAATTAAAAGTTATACGTAGGCTAGGAGTGGTGGCTCATGCTTGTAATTCCAGCAATTTGGGAGGCCAAGGTGGGTGGACCATCTGAGGTCAGGAGTTTGAGACCAGCCTGACCAACAGAGAAATGGCTTCTCCCTTAGAACCTGCAAGAGGAACCAGCCCTGGAAAAAATCCCATCTCTACTAAAAATACAAAAATCAGCCAGGCATGGTGGCGTGCGCCTGTAATCCCAGCTACTCAGGAGGCTAGGCAGGACAATCGCTTGAACCAGGGGGGTGGAGGTTGCAGTGAGCCAACATTGCGGCGCTGCACTCCAGCCCATGTGACAGAGAAAACTCCATTTAAAAAAAAGTTTTCTGTAAATCAGAGATTCTTAGAACATTTTAATAAGTCACCTTCCTTTATTTGAAAAGCTTGTACTTTGCAATGTATTTGTTATCACAAAATACCTGACAACTGCACTGTCCATTTGGATGTTGCAAGAATAAAATTAAGATAATATTCATGAAGTCTTCTGAGGCCCTGATTATAGATATTTTAGATAATTATTTTATTGTTATTAGAAGCTAAAACAATCTATTAAATCCCCATGAAATTTATTTTTTATTGTGAAAACTTGGGAGTTATTTGGTTTCTGTTGTAATTTTAATAGATTTATAACACAAAAGATAAATTAAAGAAAATATATTTGTTAGTGTGTGTGTGTGTGTGTGTGTGTGTGTGTGTGTGTGTGTTTAGGATGATTTATGGCCCACAAGGTTATTCAGCTCTTAGTCCCTGTAACCCTGTGTAAGTTACCTAATGGTGATAGGGATTTTGCAGATGTGATGAAGATACAGATCTTGAGATGGGGATATTATTTTGAATTACTCCAGTGGGCCCAATGTAATCACAGCGGTCTTTATAAGAGGGAGAATTAGAGTCTGCAGCAGACAGAACCATGAAAGCAAGAGGTCGAAGTGATATAAAAAAGGGGTCATGAGCCAAGCAATGCAGGCAGCCACTGGAAACTAAACAAGACAGAGAAATGGCTTCTCCCCTAGAAACTGCAAGAGGAACCAGCCCTGATTGCACCTTGACCTTAATCCAGGGAGACTGATTGTGAACTTCTGACCTCCAGAACTGTAAGAAAATAAATTTGTGCTGTCTTAAGCCACTAAGTTGGTGGCCATTTGTTATACAGAGCCCCAAGAAACTCATATTGTGTGTATGTGTGTGTGTATACATTCATGTATTCAATGATGTCTCAGATGATAAGAAGGTGAATCTGTTCACCTGTCCCTTTGATTGAATTCAAAATCAGTTTTTTTTTCAATAATTCTTTTTTAAAGGCACTTTGGCATACCATAATATGCATTCTATAACAGACTAAACAAAACGAGGGGCATCTTTTCTCAAGGACATAATGTGCTGAATCTTCCATCATTACGTATGTTAGAGACCATCTGGAAATGCTTTTCACTGGGACAGGGAAGTTTACTTATTTAGGGTAATATTGGTGTAAAAGAATGTAGACACAAGCAAGCAGTTACTCAATCTACGATTGTAAAGAAAGTTGCTAATGTTACTATAAAGTGCCTGAGTCCTGGAGTCTTTCTGCCAGTGCACAAAATGAGGACAGGCAACTCTCAGGGCAAATCAAAGGTTGACAAAGTTTGTCTAAAGGATCGTCCTAGACACCTTTTCTCTATATATCTTTTAAGAACAAGGCCTGCACATTTCTTGGTTCTTGTATGCAACTCCTTTTCTGTTAAAATGGAGAGTATGATAGTATATTGGCATTTGTACAGAAACTAATTGATAATAATGAGAGAATAGGTTGAAGTTTAATTTGCATTTATAATTCTCAATTATGGAGTATTTTTAAGCTATGATTAACAATAGAAAAAAGCTGAAGGACTTCATGTGGTCATGTTGGGCATTAAGACTGGTCCTAAAGTCTGCTCATGTCATTTTTAGAGTACCTTGGTGGTTTTGCTCAAAAGATGCAAAGTCTTCTAAAGACTAACAACAATCCTCTTCCTGTGGTATATTCATGTAGGCTAGTGAGACCTGATTGTGAAATATTGAAGAATTTTAAAATCCAGTTGTTACACAACTGGTAGCTTAAAATTGGCTATAGGGAGAAGATTTACACCACAGAAATTGGCAAAAGCTCTAAGTCAGGGCTTTTTTTCCCCCCTCCCCTCCAGGGAGCTGGTTTATCTGCTCATTACAGTTTATTTCCTGTTCTCTCTTAAAAGTAATCTTTCTTCTGTTTTCCCTGAGCTTCAAGACTTTTCACCAGGGACGTTGAGTCTACCCTCACTGTGATTTCTTTTCTGACCACTGCTATCTCTTGGTCAAGGCTGGCTCAACCAATAGGTGCAGTAGATTCAGTGCCTAAGGCCTATACTTTTAGGGGCCCAAGAAATATTTAATTTCTTTCCAAATTATATGAGAAATATAAATGAGAAGAATGTATATTCTGCATTTCTTGGGTAGAACGTTCTGTAAATGACTCTTACATTTGCTTGTTCTAGAGTTCAGTTTAAGTCCAGTGTCTCTTTGTTAATTTTCTGCATTGATGATCTGTCCACTGTTGTCAGCAGAGTGTTGAAGTACCCCGTTATTATTGTGTTGCTGTCTATCTCTTTTCTCAGGTTTAGTGGTAATAATATTATGAATCTGGGAGCTCCAGAGTAAGGTAAGGTGCATATATATTTACAGTTGTTATATCTCCTTGTTGAATTGATCCTTTCATCATTATATTATAACCTTCTTTGTCTTTTTTAACTGTGGTTGTTTTAATGTTTGTTTTATATGGTATAATAATAGGCACTCCTGCTCATTTTTAATTTCTATCTATGGGAAATATCTTTTTCCAATCTTTTACCTTGAGTCTGTAAGAATCCTTGCATGTTAGGTGTGTCTCCTGAAGACAGCAGATATTTGGTTTGTAATTTTTAAAAATCCATTTTGCCAATTTGTATCTTTTAAGCAGAGCATTTAGACTATATAATTTCAACATTAATATTGAAATGTGACATATTGTTCCAGTCATCATGTTGATTATTACCTAGTGACTTTGTTTTCTTTGTTGTGTTATTGTTTTATAAGCCATGTGGATTTTATGCTTTCAGCAGTTTCTGTTGTGGTAGGCATCAACCTTTGGTTTCGAGATTTAGAACTCTTTTTAGCATTTCTTGTTGGGCTGGTCTGGTATTGACAAATTTCCACATCATTTGCTCGCCTGAGAAAATCTATTTCTCCTTTACTTACGGAACTTAGTTTTTTAATTTTTTAAAACTTTAGTTTCAAGTGTGCATGTGCAGTTTTTTTCTATAGATAAATTGCATGTTGTGGAGGTTTAGTGTACATATTATTTCATCATTAATGTAATAAGCATAGTACCCAAATGCAGTTTTTCAATCCTTCCTCTCCACCATCTACCCTCCAGTAGGCCCCACTATCTATTGTGAAAGTATCTTAGTTTTGCTGGGTACATAATTCTAAATTGACACTTATTCTGTTTATGGAGACTAACGATAGGACTGCAATCCCTTCTTGCTTGTAAGTTTTCTGGAGAGAAATCTGCTGTTAGTCTGATAGATTTTTCTATATAGGTTATCTGATCCTTTTGTCTCACTGCTCTTAGAATTCTTTCCTTCATGTTGAATTTAGATAGTCTGATGAATATATGCCTTGGTGATGTCCTTTTTGCCATAAATGTCCCAGGAATTCTTTGAGCTTGTTGTATTTGGATGTCTGAATCTCTAGCAAGACCAGGACAGTTCTCCTCAATTATTCCTTCAAATAGGTTTTCCAAACATTCTGCTTTTTATTCTCCTTCAGGAAACCAGTGATTCTTAGGTTTGACCATGTTACATAATCCTATATTTCTTGGAGACATTGTTCACTTCTGATTCTTTCCTCCTTATTTTTGTCTGATTAGGTTAATTGAAAAGTCTTTTCTTTGAATTCTGAAATTCTTTCTTCTACTTGGTGTAGTCTACTGCTAAAATTTTCGACTGTATTTCATAGTTTCCTAAATGTGTCTTCCAGTCTTTCATTTCCAGAAATTATGATTGGTTTTCTTTAAAATATTTCTTTAGAAAATTTTTCAACCATATTCTGAATTATATTCTAAATTTCTTTATGTTGGTTTTTACGATTCTCTTATAGTTCCTTGAATAACTTATATATGCATATATATTTTGATGGGGTCTCACTCTGTTGCCCAGGCTGGAGTGCAGTGGTGCAATCTCGGGTCACCTTCACCTCCCGGATTCAAGCAATTCTTTGGCCTCAGCCTACCCAGTAGGTGGAACTACAGGCATGTGCCACCACGCCCAGCTAATTTTTTGTATTTTTAGTAGAGACGGGGTTTCACCATGCTAGCCAGGATGGTCTTAATCTCCTGACCTCGTGATCTGCCCTCCTCGGCTTCCCAAAGTGTGGGGATTACAGGCGTGAGCCACCGCGCCCAGCCTATCTCATACTTCAAAGATGCCATCTTTGTTTGGTGCCACTGCTGGAGATTAATGTGATCTTTTGGGGCTAACATAGACTCCTATTATTTTTCATATTGCCAGAGTCATTTTTCTGGGTCCTCATTTAAGTCAACTTTAGTTTTCTAATTATTTTTGAATTTTCTTTTTATTTGACTGGGTTTTTAATTTTTTCTCCCTTGAGGATATGACTTTAACATTTATACATTATTGTCATCTATCTTTGGCGCTGGATGTTTTCAGTCATGAAGACTTTGTATGAGTTTTTTGGTTGTAGAAAATTTTTGTGTGATGACTTTCTCTGATGAGGATTTAGTAATGATGTGCTGGATGTGTGAGCAGGTTCACTGTCTCCTGTGGGGCTAGAATGGCAGAGGTCTCAGGAAGCTTATCTCGTTTTCCAGTGGAAGCTTATCTTATTTTCCAGTGGTGTGCCCTGTTATAAATGATTTTCCCACTATTTTATTCACTTGGTTGAACAGTTCAGGCTTTGGGCCATTAGGAGGTGCCCATCAGTAAAAACTGGCCAGGGATAAAGTGGGTGGGTAAGTTCAACATCCCAATGGTTACCAGAGGTCCCATCCTTGACAGAAATTGCTGGGGAATCTCTCAGCGAAATGCACTGAGGTCTTTTCAGAAGGAAGAGAGAAAGCCATGTTTTCTCCCCCTCAAGAAATTGATCCCAGTCACACTCTTGCCCCCACGTTCCAGCTACTTGGATCAGACAAGCAGCTCTTCATCTGCTTCATGTAGAGAGGGATTGTGACTGCATCCCCACCTGTAGAGAGGTAGAGTCACAATCCACTGTGACTGTGGGGATGTAGTGTTTCTGAAGTGTTCCAGAAAGGCTGTCTACAGATGCACCCATGCTGGGCTCCCAGGGGAGACATTCAACTGTGTCTGCAGTGGTAGATGAGGGGGAGAAGAATTCTGTATTAGTCAGGGTTCTTTAAAGAAACAGAACTAATAGGTTATATGTATATAAGAAAGGGAGCTTATTAGGGAGAACTGACCCACATGATCACAAGTTAAAGTCCCATGATAGGTCATCTGCAAGTTGAGGAGCAAGGAAGCCAGTGGTGGATCAGCCCGAGTCCTCAAATCTCAAAAGTAGGGAGCCAACACTGCGGACTTCAGTCTGTTGTTCAAGGCCTGAGGACCCCTGGCAAACCACTAGTGTAAGTAAGTCCAAGAGTTCAAAAGCAGAAGAACTTGAAGTCTTATGTTTGAGGGCAGGAAGCATCCTGCAAAAGAGAAAGATGGAGACCAGAAGACTCAGCAAGTCAGCCCCTTCCACCTTCTTCTGCCTGTTTTATTTTAGTTGCAGTGGCCGCTGATTAGATGGTGCCCGCCCGGATTGAAGGTGGGTCTGTCTCTCCCAGGCCACTGACTCAAAGATTAATTTTTTATGGCAACACCCTCACAGACACACCCAGGAACAATACCTTGCATCCTTCAATCCAGTCAAGTTGACACTCAGTATTAACCATCGCAAAGACCCTTCATGAGCTCCAGGGCTGCCTAACTGTTGGGGTAGAGCCCACAAACTTTCCACACTGAGTTCAGCACTGCGCCTGTGACTCTGCTGAAAGAAATTTCCACAGTGAAAAAGGAGTCAAGGCCTGTAGTCTGGTTTCCTTTGTCCCATGGGATGCTCCCTTTATGTGGTACATTCCCTCTTTTTCTAGGAGTAACAGTCCCTGATGGCCAGCTGGCTGTGAATCCTGCTGCTCCTCTGGTTCTAACCTCCTAGTGGGGCTGCCATATTTCGGACCTGGGAATGTCTACACGGGATTCAGTGATGTGCCCTGTTCTTCAAGTCTCCTAGCACCAGATCTGATGGGAGTGAGAGAGGAGTCATGTAGATTCTGTGAGATTCCACAACGCCAGCTTTAGTGTTCTGGCCTTCACGGATGCCAGTTGTACTGGTTATACAGCTAGATTCAAGACCTCCCGGTTAGCCAGTGTGATGCAGGCAATGGTGATACCTGGGTTTGCACAAAAGTCTTCTCCTTTGTGAGCCTCATGTTATGCAGCCTGCAGATATTGTACTGGGTTTTGTCATCTAACCTCCAGCTAGGAGGTAGCACTTGCAGAAGACCACCAGCTATGATGGTAGCGGTGGAATTTTTGCTTGCCTTTTGTTACCCAAGGAGGTGCTCTGGTGTCTGAAGCAATGTGTGGGGCCACGGAACTTTCAAATGTCTCAGTCCATTTTGTTACGCTATCAGGGAAGGTGGAAGAGCAGAGCCAGGTCGGGGGCGGGGTCAGGCAGTCCGTGCTCTGGCTTCCCACGTGGAGTCACAAGCGGTGGAAATCAGAGGTCAGTTCCCTGGCCCCTGAAGTAATGTTCCACAGAGGAGCACGGCTGCTTCTGTTGCACAAAAGAACCCGCAAGGGGAGTGGTGTGTAGCAGGTGGCAGTAAGCCCCCCTGTGCTCCCACACACTTGGCAAGGCAAGTCCCACACCTGCAGTGTTCGGCTACCAGCATCTATCCGGGTTCCACTGAGCCTGCAGTCAGAACTTCAAATTGCCTCAGGCCATAAGCTTTCCTGACCAAGACAGACCCTGGGCTTTGAGACCACACGCATGAAGCAGAGACCCTCAGCTTCTGTGCCTGTGGCTATAGCACACTTCTCATTTACCCCTCAGTTCTGGCCGATGGGGTTCATCTCATTGAAGATGCTATCGCAGATCTCAGTCGGGAGCTTCTCTTACCCTGTGACTGCCACCTGAGTTAGCTGGCAGACTTCTGTGATGTTCCCTGTGAGATGGGATCAGGAATGGCTTCCCTCTGTCCCTGCTGGAGTCTGGGAGAGCACGCAAAGCTTGTCCAAATGCTGCTCCTTCTCATAGTTCCCCACCACCCACTAAATCAGTTCCGACTCTGGACAGAGTTAAGGCCTTCCCGCATAACCTGGATTGCCAGGATCTTCCACGGGAGTGTGTGTCATGGTGGCATTCTCTCCCTCTTCACATTCTGGAGGCTCAGTTTTCTACCTGGATCATGGTGTAGGCTGCTGCCCAGCACTTCTTTCAAAGGGTCCGTGATTTCATTCAGCTTTTCTAAGTTCCTGTGTTGTTTCTTGGAAAAAAGTTCACAATGTGAATCTCTACTCTATTTTTTCTTTCCATATGGGAGAGGCATGCTAACAATGCCTCCAATTTGCTATGTGGGGGAAAAAAACTATGTTTTATTTTTAATGGACACATAATAATTGTGCATACTTATGGGGAACAATGTTATATTTCAATACTTGTATAATTGTGTAGTTATCAAATCAGGGTATTTGACTGTTCGTCACCTCCAACATTTATCGTTTCTTGTTTATTTGTTTGTTTTTGAGACAGAGTCTCACTCTGTCACCAGGTGCCAGGCTGTGTGACCTGGCGCGACCTCGGCTCACTGCAACCTTCGCCTCCCGGGTTCAAGCAATTCTCCTGCCTCAGCCTCCCGAGTAGCTGGGACCACAGGCGCGTGCCACCACGCCCAGCTGATTTTTTTATATTTTTGGTAGAGACGGGGTTTCACCATGTTGGCCAGGATGGTCTCGATCTCTTGACCTTGGGATCTGTCTGCCTCGGCCTTCCAAAGTGCTGGGATTACATGTTTGTTTGTTTTTTTGAGACAGAGTCTCGCTCTGTTGCCAGGCTGGAGTGCAGTGGTGCAATCTCGGCTCACAGCAACCTCTGCCTCCCAGGTTCGAGCAATTCTTCTGCCTCGGCCTCCCGAGTAGCTGGGACCACAGGCAGGCACTACCACAGCTGGCTGATTTTTGTATTTTTAGTAGAGACGGGTTACACTATATTGGCCAGACTGGTCTCAAACTCCTGACCTTGGGATCTGCATACCTTTATGATCCGCCCACCTTGGCCTCCCAGAGTGCTGTGATTACAGGCATGAGCCATTGTGCCTGACCACATTTATCATTTCTTTTTTGGTGTAAACATTCAAAACACTTTCTTCTGGCTATTTTGATATATACAATACCTTATTGAGAACTATAGTCACCCTACTGTTTAATAGGACAACAGAATATATTCTTCCTTTGGGTGTTACTTATTTCAAAAAAATGTAAGTTGAATTTAAACTTTATTAAAGTCTTGGCAGTTGAACACTCATTAGGGATGCTAATCAGAGATGGTAACTCCATGGTAGGCTTTGAGGAAAGGTGTGAAGCCCCTCTTTCTCAACAATATCTAGATGATAGGCTTTTAAAGCACTTGCCATTTCCCCATCAGAATCATTTTTTTTGGTCGCAGTCATGTTAGTCTCTATTCAGATTCATCCTTCTCTATTCTTCCTTTCTGCCCCATCTTCTTCCCCATCCCTTCATCCCATGTGGAGATGACATCACACATTTTAATGTACATAAGAATCACCATGGCAGTTTATTAGGAATGAACATATCTGGGACTTAGCTCAAAGGATTCCAGTTCCGTAGGCTTAGGGTGGGACTTGGGATCTACGTTTTTACTCGACCCTATTTGATGCTAATGCAGGCTTAAATTCTTAGTGGCTTATGCAAAAATATTTTCCAGATACTTTGCAAATCATAAAAAGTCCAGAACCAGGATATAAGAAATTTAGAAGACTATTGATGAAAATAATAGAATATAATAATAGTTGCCATCAACTGATAGCATAGAATATGCTTGACATTTAACATATGTTAATTTTCATCATTATACCAGTCTTGGAGGATAGGTGCTACTATCACCATTTTACAATGAGAAAAGCAAGGCTAAAAAGGAAGAGTACTTGCCCATCTTATCACCCAGTGAACAGTAAGAATGAAATCTGCATCCAAATGCAATCCCAAAGCCCTTCCTTTGAGGAAGGGAGAAAGTTTATCTACTGACTCATAACAATTAGTGACTAAGGCTATTTCTTGAATCAGCAATTCTTAGTTCTTTATAGAACCTAGAAGATACCATACCCCAAGTCTAAAAAATATTTTGACTTTTTTTTGATGTGTTTACCTGTGTGAAACAAAGTAACAACATAAGAAGCCATGTTTGCTCATTTCTGTCCGCCAGTATGATTTCATAGGCTCCTCTGTGTTTATATGTAGCTTTTTGTAGGGATGCTTTGTAGACAAAATAGGATAGAGCACAAAGACTTTCATGTCTCTTGCCTGAGTCGCTATATTCCTTAAAAGACAAATGGCACTAGTCCTCGTCATTTTCTACACATAAGATAATTATTGGAAGGTTTAATGCTTATGCTGTACAATCTATCAACAAATGTACATTGGTAATCTATAGGGAGATGAACTCTATAGTCCTCAGTAAAACTTCGGGTTTTTTTCAACTTTTATTTTAGTTTCAGGTTTACATGCGCAGGTTTGTTCTAAAGATAAACTGCATGCCATGGGGGTTTGAGCTACACATTATTTCATCACCCAGATAATAAGCTTAGTACCCAGTGGGTAGTTTTTCAGTCCTCACCTTCCTCCCGCCCTGCACCCTCTAGCAACCCCGGCTGTCTGGTGTTCCCTTCTTTGTTTCCATGTGTGTTCAGTGTTTAGCTCCCACTTAGAAATGAGAACGTGTGTTATTTAGTTTTCTGTTCTTCCAATAGTTCGCTTAGGATAGTGGCCTTCAGCTCCATCTGTGTTGCTGCAGAGAACATGATCTCATTCTTTTTTTCACTTTCTTTATCTTATTCATTTCTCTAATGATTACTGATGTTGAGCATTTTCCTTTAATTTTTAAAAGCTTGATTTTTTTCTTTGTCGATATCCATTTGATATGTGAAATGAAAAGGAGATCCTAAATCCCCCAAATGACGGAATGAAACCCCTCTTTGCCTAGGGGTATGCTGAGAAACCTTAAAAGCTACCTTTCCCACCATGACAGGATGATAGGTATAATATGCCTCATTACAACCCCTCCCTCAATAATACCATTGGACTTCCTTCCCCAGGGGCTAAACAGAAACAAATCCTGTTGAAAGCCTTGCTCCGCCACTGATTTCAATCAGCTGACTGATACTGCAGCCAGACTCCCCTTCTCCTTGAGGTTTCCACACGTAGCTGACCAGTTTCACAACACATCCCTTCCTGTCTTTTGACTACTCACTACAGACTGGTTCTGGCCCGTGGACAGAGCACAGGTTTCCTCTTTGTCCTCTGTTTCACCTTTTGACACATACAGCCCAATTTTAATATATTTAAATGTTAAGTCTCAAAGTGACCGTGGGAACTATGAAACGTATGCTTGCTTAATGCCCGCCTTTGAGAATATTCATAGCTCTTTCTATAATCTGTTGAATATGTACACTTAGCCAGCCTATTCAGCATAAATTTCTGTCTCATGCTTCTCCCTTCAAAGTGCCTGTTTTTGGTCTCTAATAGAGACTATACTTCCTAGCCTGTGGAATCGTCATCCTGCAGGTTTCAACTCTTCATAAGGGATAAAGCTCTCTTTTCCAAATTTATGGATCTTGTGATTCTTCAGTTGACAGATTCTTCTCCAGTGCTTTCAGTTAAGAAGTCTTGAGCTCCTTCTTATTTTTATTTGATCCCAAGTGAGTGTGTTCTTGCTTGGGTTCATAGAAAATGCAAGTTTTTCTTCTACTGGGTATAAATTTGATTAAGTTGATCTGGATACTGAACATGTTCTGTTCAGCCACTTCCAATCAACCTATAAGCAGTCACTGCGTCTTGCTTAGGCTGCTGCTATAGCTCCTAATCTAAATTGCTGTAATCCACTGTGTACCCCTCCTAGTGCAACCAGCATGGGGTTTTCAAAATGTTAACATGATCATGTTACTGTTGGTCTCTCCAGCTCCCTCCCTTTCTCCAGTATGATTTGTCTTAAATTGCTTTTATGATTAAAAAAATGAAGTTCATTAGTGTGGGCTACCAGTCCCTTGGTACCTCACCCACATTTTATCCTCTCTGCTGAATGGCTTTATGCCATCCCTAACAACTGCTTCAGCAAACTGGCTTCCACTTACATCTCCTATTCCCTTTCCAGAGCAGGGCTTTGCACCTGCTTTTGTGGAGGTCTGAGATAGGCTTCTTTCCCCTCATTGCTTAGCTACACCCATTTCCTCTGACAGATCCCAACCCATACATCGCTTCCCAGATTTTGATAACTCAATTGAATGCCTGTTCATGGGTACCAGGAGCACCATGCTCTCTCCCTTGTATCCCTTGTTCAGTGGTATGTACACGTTTACTGATGTGGCGACTTCATTATATCTGTCTTCTTTATTTGTTTTGTTTCAAGATGGAGTTTTGCACTTGTTGCCCAGGCTGGAGTGCATTGGTGTGATCTCAGCTCACTGCAACCTCTGCCTCCCGAGTTCAAGCAATTCTCCTGCTTCGTCCTCCTGAGTACCTGAGATTACAGGCATGCGCCACCATGCACAGCTAATTTTTGTATTTTTAGTACGGGCAGGGTTTCACCATGTTGGCCAGGCTGGTCTTGAGCTCCTGACCTCAAATGATCCGCCCATCTTGGCCTCCCAGCATGCCACCACACCTGGCCTATATCTATCTTCTGTGTGTGACCGTAAGCTCCTTGGGACAGGTACAGCATATGTTTTTAGTCACCATTCTATCTTGAGTATCTAGAACTGGCATATATTAGGTGATTAATTAAAATGTATTGAGTATGTAAGTAAATGAAGGATTCAAATTGTTATATATGAACTTGTACATTATGGATAATAATGGTTAATTATTATATCAATGTACATATGTATAAAATACTACATTCACGCAGGTTTTAGGGAGTCATCAGCAGCACATGAGGCCAGTTGCTTCTAAATGGGCAGAGGAATGTCATGGGTCATTCCTGTACTCCTTCACTATGACATTTTTTGTTTTCTGATTGGTACCTATGCAGTGTGCAGTTTCATAGCTATAAATCAGGTATCCTAAAAGCCCCCAAACAGGAGTGCTGGCTGAACTGCTGCTCAGGAAAGGCAAACCATTTATTTATTACCATGTGTTAGGTTGGCACAACATTAATTGTAGTTGTTGCCATTAAAAGTAATTGCAACAACGGCAGAAACTTTTAATGGCAAAAACCACAATTACTTTTGCAGCAACCTAATAGTAAGATGGCAAATGATATACAATATATACGTTGTTTTGTTTAACATCGTGTTATGTTAGTTACGTTTTAAAAGTATAGCTAAATGCTTTAAATGTACCACCTATTTGTATATTTATATGTTTGTGTATGCCTAAAGCATATAAATGTATATAAATAAATTTTTACCACAAATCATTAAGTGAATAATGTACAAAAGACATACAATTCACATTTGTTTTTCTTCCATAAAATGACTAAGTTAATTTATACCCAGGTTAGCAGGGGTTCCTTGTGTTTCCTAAACATTCTGTTAATGCTTGTGTTTAAGAGGGATATTATAGATGAATATAAAAAGATTTTGTTCTAGGATTTTTGACTTACAAAACTCCCTTCAGTTTTATTTGTGGGAAGTCTAGACAGGTCATTGAGGTACTGGCTAACTTCACAGAAATCATCTGAGGCCCATTGCCCATTTCAGTCTTTCATTTGATCCAGCAGCCAATGCAGAACCACCTCTTCAGGAGCTATAAAAGCAGTAGCATATCTTATGAAAGTTGCAACTCATTTAGTTCTAGAGTCTCTTCTAAAGTTAGTGATTTCCCATGCAGACTCCTCTGACCAGCACTCAGCATTTCTCAGCAAGTCACATTCTTTCCCCTTCACATACATTACTATCAATTGCTACAGCACTCTTCAGAACCAGCCACTCTCTAGAACACCATAACTGCTTACCTCTCTTAGGAAACTATCCAAGCCTCAAGCCCTACCGAAAACAATTAGAGATTCCTTTGGATATTCACAGATTAATTTTGTTTGTTGATGGCTTAACTTCAAAAGTAAAACAGATTTTCCAAGCAAGTTATAACAAACCTGAATTGGCTCTTGAAATTCATAAGCCACATTCAGAAATAAAATCAGTTCAAGTAGCAAAATTAATTGTTCCTGCCTAGATCTGCCAGCTAGCAAAAGATAAAAGATCAAATGTTCATACTAAACGTAGGTGTGATTTTGGACTTGTACATGACTTCAAACACCATAGCACTTCCTAACTGCCACAGAAAATCTTATGAAAACAAATGAAAAATGTTGTATATGCTTTGCTATTACCTAAGGGGATAGACACAACAGTAGTGGAGTTTAACAAAATGTTTCAGGATTTTATCCACAATAGCAGAGATAAATTGGCAGTAATATTGACTCAACATTAGTGGGTAAAGAGTATTTCCAAGGATGTTTGCATGTTTTACTATCTTAGTGCATGTGGGCTGCTGTAATAAAACATCAAAGACTGGGTGGCTTATAAACAACAGAAACTTATTTCTCACGTCCTAGAGTCTGAAAGTGTGAGATCAGGCTGCCAGCATAGTCAGATTCTGGTGAGGGCCTTCCTCTGAGTTGCACTGTTGTCTTCTTGTATCCTTATATGGTGAAAAGAGGGTGAGAGAGCTCTCTGGGGTACCTTATACAACAGCACTAATCCCATTCATGAGGGCTTCACCGTCATGACCTAGTCACCTCCCAAGGCCTTACCTCCTAGCTACCATTACAATGAAGGTTAGGGTTTCAACATCTTAATTTTGGGAGGACACAAATAAATGTTCAGTCCCTTGCACCTACCTACCAACAACATAATTCTTATAAGACGGTAAAAGTAAGAAATGGATAGGAACCACATGGGCTATGAGTATGTTCTAGTAATTCTTTATTTCCAGGATAGATTGAGGCTTTTCCTGCTGTCTCTGATATAACAGGTACACTTTGTCCTAAAGGATGGCGTGCCACAATACAGAGTGACTTCTGAGCTGGGGCTTCTGTTGCCCTTTTGAAAGGCCATTCCGGTATTGCACAAGGCCAGTTTCTTCTGAATGGGCAAAGAAATGTCATAGGCCACTCCTGTACTCCTTCACTATGAAAAGATTTTCCGGATTGGTGTCTGTGGTACATAGAATTCCATAGCTATAAATCAGGCATCCCATGAGCACCCAAATAGGAGCGCTAGCTGAACTTCTGCTCAGGAAAGGCAAACCCATAACCCAAAGGAGTCTATCCTGGTGAGAACAAATATTGAGGAATAGTGCTATCTCAAGGCTTATTGTTGGTTTCCTTTGCTGATCAGTTGGACTTTCAGATGCAGCAGTAGCTGGATTTATGTTGTTCAGTGAAAATCCCTGTGGTAGGCCCCAAATGCACCTATGTCTTTGCCACTGTGACACTCTGCCCGTCATCCTGCACTGGAGTGGCCAATGACAAAGGCAGGCTGATAGTTCCTGGCTACGTTGTTCCATCAGTTTGGTTGCTCAGTGTCTTTTTCATGGTGAATGTTTTAGTGGATGTTAACACTGACAGTCTCATTCTCATGTGTCAACATTGGACCTCTACCTTAGAATTTCTTGTCTTTGTCCTTCCAGTTCTTTTCCTTCCAAGTCCTAGGCCAGACATCCAGGCCATTGGCCACTTCAGGGAAATTTATACATATTCTCACCTTGGGCCACTTCTCCCATACAAAGTGAATGACTAAATGCACTACTCACAGCTCTGCCCACTGGAAAGAATTTTCCCTTTTGCTCTTTTGCAAGGCCACTCTTATGTGTCTGTAGTGTAGCCACCATCCATTTTGGCCCATGTACTGAGCCAGCCCATCCATCAGTCACTTTTCCCTCATCTTTCAGCTGTGTGAATGGCACCCTTCATAGAACCATGGCTGCAAGCAAGCTAGTCCCACGTGTACCTCTGACCACCTGTTTACTCAGACCACATCTGGTACCACCTTTGTTAGTTCAGGTCCTCCAAGAAGCCCCTTCAAAAATTTTACTAGGGGAAATGCCTATGGTAAAAAAAATAAGGAGGAAAAGCAGAGAGGCTGGTAGAGCCATCATATCCCACATAATTCTGAGCCTGAGGGAAAGACAGAGGAAAGGATGGTTGGGTGGAAACATCACAGACCAGTATGCAGTCTAATGGAAGTCCAGCAAGAGACCACCAGGGAGTCCATGAGACAGAGTTGCCCGAAGGAGTTCCCTGTATCCTAGGGTCAAAACTGCCTTAGCATCACTGAATCTATGGGAAGCATGGTGATGGATTTCAAAGAGCAGCCAGGGACCTCAGTCAGTTACACTACTTATAGTTGGAGTTCTGCAAGGTGCATTCTCATGAACACCAAAATATCCTTATATGGGTTCTTCCAGATGATTGCTTCAGATTTCAGTCTTATAAAAATGATCCTGAAGTATTGGCAAAAAACTTCTACCAAAGTTATTCAATCATTCATTGGCATGTGACTTATGCAGTCTCACACTCTTACAAGTGCTCTGTGCTTGATGTTTAATGCTTTGGGTTGAATGCTTGGGGTTGAATACTGTGCTGTTGCCATCTTAAAATTATTAATTTTTTTAAAGAATGGCCCTGCTATTTTATTTTTTCCTGGGCTCTACAAATTCTGTAGCCAGACCTGTCAATCCTACCAGCAAAACATAACCCATCAGGAATGAGAACAGATATTAGAATTATCTTTGCTAAAATATGCAGTTTGTTTTCTTTAGAGATTTTACAGCCAGCTTTGCAACTGCTATTTAAGTCCACTCTAAAACATTTCTCATTTTAAGAGACAAATCATTAGCACATTTCTATCGAGAAGTTCAATGCTTATATTCCCAGTGACTTCTGTACGCCTTTAAATCACTGCTTGTTTATAAGAACACAACTTCTGCAATAAAGCAGTTTAAATTCATTAGCCAAGGTTGCATTAGTCAATTGCATAGTGTTTTATTTCCTTTTAGCTAGCCATCGGGCAGTTTTTAATGAACACATCTGACTGTGTCTAAATATTGCATATGATAGTTCAAATAAAAACATCATGACTGAGGGAAAAAGCAAAGCAGATCTCTAGAAAGAGTGGAGATGAATGTTAAGATATATTTTCATTGCCTCGTTTTAGTAATTTACATTTTGAAAGAGTATCTTGTGTTGAGATATTCTTTCAAGAACTAATAACTACTTTTTTTTAATGGGGTAATTCCCTGAGTTACATTTGGCCAGAGGATCGTTTCCAGGGTTTTAAGTGCTGTTGCACGACCACTCTCATATCAGACTATTCAATAATTTCTTCTCTAACAAAAGGAGCATAAAGGACTAACCCAAATCCAACTCCAATTTTCCCTGGACAAACTCTTGATTGGCAACATTGTGGGGATGCTAAAGACCTGGATATTGAAGGTTCACGTTCTTCACAGTAACTGTCTCTACCTTTGGCCAAAAGAGGGTATTGAGAGAGACAAAAGTATTCTTGATGGCTATCAGCTGAGCTGGCCTGGCTCTAACAATTAGGCCATGGTGTTCCGCTGAACATAAAGAATGTCAAATAACACCAAATCAGACAAAGCCACTCTGCCTATGATAGCACAAGACAAAAAAAAAAAAAAAAAAAAAAAACAACTCCATATTTATGTCTGACAGAACACAGCCAAAATCAAGAACACAGTGCAGACCACGAAATGATCAGACATCCCTTTCCCTTAACTAATATGAGTAACAGGGCTTCCTTACCAATTCTAGTGTGACTCTATTTTATTTCTCTTGTCTTTATATAAAAATAATTAATACATCCCACACATAGAGCAGCCTTTATTTTAACAGCGCTTAATTCAGAGCAAAACCATGTGTCCTCAAATCCTCTGCAAAAGCATCTAATGTAAGCCCAGTTCTCGAATCTCCCACTACTGCCTTCAACACACAGATGCCCCGTGGCTCACTGTGTGTTCCTCCTCG
The DNA here is from genome assembly GCA_004027715.1 of Plecturocebus donacophilus. Classification (NCBI taxonomy): domain Eukaryota; kingdom Metazoa; phylum Chordata; class Mammalia; order Primates; family Pitheciidae; genus Plecturocebus; species Plecturocebus donacophilus. The sequence goes on along the minus strand of PVKP010005196.1, from coordinate 18,323 downwards.
CAACAAGAAGCAATTAAACTCCCCTTTGTTTGACTACCCGTTTGTTTCTAGTAGACTTTGACTAGAGGACATTGATACTTCTTAATTCTCAATTTTAATTATATCTTGATTTGTTTAGTTATTTGTTAGCATTGGGTTCCTGACAGATGATAACAACAAGAATTGTATTAATTGTAGTAAATCCGCCTGGCAGGCACCTGAGGGGGATCACGTTCTTAGAACTAGGTTCTTGTTTGTTGCATGACTGAGGCCTTTCCACTGTCCTGGTGTGCATCTGGCAACAGCTGCTATGAACCTTTTTCAGAATAAAGCCGTGTTTACCACGGCCCGTGGTGAGGAACTTTGTGTCTTCATCCAAGTGTTAAGTACAGGAGCTTGACGAGACATAATTTACTTCCTAGGAGGTTGGTGGTGCCTCTGGGCACCCCTGCAGACCACCTGTTTTGGCATTTCAGACAGTGTGTGCTTGGTCTCCGGAGGGAAGGAATTTATACTGATGTCTCTAATTAACAGTAGAATATACTTATTTTTCCAGCCTTGGATAAAATCAACCTTCTGCTCAGTCTGGCATAAAGCTTTTATTAAAGTTCTGGTAAAAAAGAAAAGACATTTCCAGAGGGTAATTTAGGAGACATGTGGTATGGCCACTCTTCTAAGTAATTTAAATGTAATCTTTGGATTAAAATAATCATACGAAGGCTGCATAAGTCAATCGCAGCACCTCAGAATGCAATAATTCACCTTCACCAGACTGTATTCTAATGTGCAGCTGGGGGTTTCTATCAAAGCCAAACAAATTGAGGAACTGAATTTGTTATTAACACCACTTTTATGAACACTGTGCATTGCATCACTCTATGGCTCCAAGCTCATGTCCCAGAAGAAAATGTATGTAAACATTTGGAACACCAGAGCCTTTATACGAATTGAGGAACTGATACATTTCTTCTCTCAAGTAAAGCGAGAATGAGATGGCACATTTTCCCCTTCACTTTGGATTCTAGGATGTATAGTTATGGATTGTATAGGTGCTATCTTAAGGTGTAGGATATTTGCTTTTCTCTTTTTCATTCTGTTATCTTCCTTTTCTATGTTGTTGTTTTTATTATGCTTCCTTTTCCCCAATAACTCCCTTTAAATCCTTTTGTTTCACAGTGGAAAATAAGAATTTCTTTTTTTTTTTTGAGATGAAGTTTTGCTCTTGTTGCCCAGGCTGGAGTGCAATGGCACGATCTCTACTCACTGCAATCTCCACCTCCCGGGTTCAAACAATTCTCCTGCCTCAGCCTCCTGAGTAGCTGAGGCTACAGGCATGCACCACCATGCCCAGCTAATTTTGTATTTTTTTTTTTTTAGTAGAGACGAGGTTTCTCCATGTTGATTAGACTGGTCTCAAACTCCTGACCTCGGGTGATCAGCCCACCTCAGCCTCCCAAAGTGCTAGTATTACAGGCATGAGCCACTGCTCCCGGCCAAGAAGGAGTTTATGATAAATAATTTTTTTTTCTCAAGATGGAGTTTTGCTCTTGTCACCCAGTGTGGAGCACATTGGCCTGATGTCGGCTCACTGCAACTTCTGCCTCCTGGGTTCAAGCCATTCTCCTGCCTCAGCCTCTGGAGTAGCTGGGATTACAGGCATATGCCACCATGCCTGGCTAGATTTTTGTATTTTTAGGAGAAATGGGGTTTTGCCATGTTGGCCAGGCTGATCTTGAACCCCTGACCTCAGGTGATCCACCCGCTGTGGTCTCCCAAAGTGCTGGGATTACAGGCGTGAGGCACCCCTCCTGGATGTTTTTTAAATATGAACATTAAAAATGAGAACTGGATAAAGTTAAAAAATTGTCTATCTTCTAAAAGCTTAACTCCGTAGGTTCCTCTCGTGAAAGAGAGAAATCAGCGCCCATCTAACCTGGCAGTAGAGAGCAGGCCACACCAGTCGCCCCCACTGACATTACCAGAGACTAAAAAGTCTTGTTTGTAACAGATTAAAAAAATGATGATGGTCATCTTCCTCCTATCAATAATATGTGACATTTCGTGAAATCTAAAGGCAGTTACAACTGTCAAAAGGCTTGTGATGTTATGCTCAACTCTGCAGAAAACTTTGACATATACCTTGAGATTATTTCTGAGGACTTATGAGTAGGGCATAGAAAAGTTCAGTTTGCTTATTTTAACTGAAATTTAATCTATCTTAAAGATAGATTAAAAATAGCTAGGTTTGGATGCTCTCCATGTTGTTAATATTTCAGTATATTTTACATACTTCATTTCTAATAAAACAACTTTAGCTTCATATAGAAAAAAAGAACTGGGCTAGGATGAATTTATAAATAGAGACACTTTTTTTTCTTTTAACCACTTCACAATGATTTGCTTCATTCATTAGCCTTGGTCTAATATAGACATTCTTTTATACCTTGTCATCTATATCCATTCATTTGACATTTTCCTGAAGTATCCAAAATGTTAAAGGAGGAACATGTGAATAATCAGTCAGAACTGTCTTTGTAGAATTCAGGGCATTTCAATGTGGAGCTTCCCTGCATCGACACCATCATTAGGATTAACACTTGTAGAAAACCCAGTATAAAGCACAAGACCTGAGATTATGGAGAAGACCTTAGGCTGATGTAACCAAAAATCGAGGCCTATGCTGTTCTCAGCTTGACATCTCTATTCTGCCTTCCCTTTAAACTATCTTTGAAGGCTTATTTGCTGTGACAATTCCTGACTTACAGATGTGTTTTGAGCCCTTCTCAACAGAGTAGCTAGCTGCCAGGTGGTGAGGATTTTTAAAATAGAAAGCTATACAGAGAGTTTATTTTCAGAACCAATCAATCAAGCCCTACTATATGTGACAATAAAACAGGCATAAGAGAAAATTGTCCTGACAATTGTGACAGGCTTTGATGCTGCTAGATGCTTAGATCTCTTATAAATTGTAGTCAATGGGGCTTTAGGTCATATTTAATTTTATTTAGAAATATTAATATGCCATTTTAGCCTTTAATTATTAAATTTAAATGTGTGCCCCTAAATCTGGAGCCACATCTGAACTTCATTCATTTAACGTTTTTTGGTGGCAATTTGAGTGCCTTCCCAATGATTCTGCAAACATATGAAAGGAGCAAATACTGAAATATAGTGGAGGAACTGAGGGCTCTCCTTGCTCTTGAGCTTGTTATCATTGAACAAGCCTGAAGGGCTTGCACAAAGATTCTTGCTTAGAAATAGAGCTTCTTTAATTCAATTACTGGGTATATACCCAAAGGAATATAAATCACTCTACCATAAAGACACACACACATGTATGTTCAATGTTCACCGTAACACTTTTCACAATAGCAGAGACATGGAATCAACCTAAATGCCCATCAGCAGCAGACTGGAGAAAGAAAATGTGCTACCTATGCACCATGGAATGCTATGAAGCCATAAAAATAATGAAATCATGTATTTTGCAGGAACGTGGATGGAGCTGGAGGCCATTATTCCTAGCCAAGTGATACGAGAATGGAAAACCAAATACTACACGTTCTCACCTATAAGTGGGAACTAAATGAGGAGAACACATAGACACAATGAAGGAAATAACAGACTGGGGATTGAGGGCAGAGGGTGGGAGGAGGGAGGGAATCAGAACAAATTTACTGTTGGGTACTAGGCTTAATACCTGGGTGATGAAGTAATCTGTACAATAAACCCCCATGACACAAGTTTACCTAGATAATAAACCTGCACAAGTAACCCTGAACCTAAGATTAAAAAAAGAACAAAAGACATCATAGTGACCTTACTGAGAAAAATTATACCACACTGTCTAGAAAGTTTATCTTCTGCTAATCAATCGATTTCAGGAACATGCAGAATATTAAAAGAGGAAGTAGACAAACCCTTAGCCACTCAGAAGTAGAAACTATAATAACTATATTGAGAAGCCATTAAACAATATAAAAACTGTTAATACTATTTCTGTTTTAGCCCAATAATTCTGCTTCTAGGAATCTATATAAAATTATATCCAAAATGTAATATAGTAGAATTCTTTTTAAATTTATTTTAGAGATGAAGTCTATGTTGCCCAGGCTGGTCTCAAATTTCTGGGCTCACCTTTGCCTCCTGAAGTGCTGAGATTATATGTGTGAATCATGGTCCCCAACCTAGAATTCTTAGTGTTTGACACAATTGGGAATAACTTCAATGTCCAGTAATAAGGAATAAGTAGATGCATCATCTGGAAAACTCCCTTCCCTACTTTTCTATGTAGGATTATTTATTTCCTGGACCCAATGTTGCTCTCTTTTTTGGTTTTAATTATTTGTTTTGCTAGATAAGATCTTCAAGGGGCTCTTCGAGAAAGAGTGCAGAGAAAGGATGCAAACACAGTAATGTTTTAGAATATGTTGTATCTAAAAATGGCTTTAATTCATACTTACATGTAATGGTTTGATTGAATATCAAATTTAGTTTGAAATTTTTTTTCCCTCTGAGTTGTGAAGATGTCATGCTCTTGACTTTTTGATTTCAGTGTTGCTATTGAAAGTCCTATGTCATAATTTATCCTTTTTATATGACCTTATTCCAGGATTCTGATATTTCACAATATGCTTTAGTAAGATTACTCTTTTCTGTATTGTATTTTGCTTTTTTGACACTAAGTCTGAAGTTTCATGTTTTTTAGTTCCAAAGCTTTTACTTATATTGTTTTCAATGTCTTTTTTCCTCTCTTCTCCCTATCTTAAACTGGACATTTGATTCCCTGGACTGGTTGTCTAATTTTGTTAACTTTTCTTTACAATTTTGCATCTCTTTTTATTTATGTTTTATCTTAAGGAAAAGTTCTCTGACTTTATTATTCATTCCTTTCATTGAACCTTTTATTCTTGCCATCATATTTTTTGAATTTCCAGGAGTCTTTTCTTTAAGTATTGCTATTTTTCTTTACTATTCCATGTATTAAAATTATGCTCCTTCCATTTTCCTTATCAGTAAATTTCTATTTTATATTCTCATCTGTCTTTTACAGCTGCTTTTTGTGAGAACTTCTAAATATATGTAGGATAGTAAAAAGAACATACTTTTGTCATTGTTGATCATTACTATTGTATAGTTGGTGACTATTCATTTCTGCTTCTTTCTTTAACCTTTCTTTTAGTTTACATTCTTTTTTCCTAACATTTAAAAGTTACCTAATTTAATTAGTTCATTAATTTATCCCTGTAAAACAAACTAATTTAATACAATTAGTTCATCAATTTTCAATCGTTCAATTAAAAATACTCTTCTGATGAAATGCAAATAATAAAAATCCTCAAATTGACTTCAAATATGTATGATTACTTTAGTAAACGCAGACAAAGCCTTTTATAAAATCAGTATCAATTCATGCTTTAAAATAAAACAAAATTAGAAATTAAAAAAAATTTTCAGCCCAAAAACCATACCTATGATATATCATTCAGCAAATATCATAGTTTATGGTGATATGTTAAAAACGTTTCCTTAAGTTCAACAATGAAACAAGAGTGATAACAAGTACCAGTCACTTTCAACACTGTCCTACACAAAATACTTCAACAAAATCCTTTAAAAATGCCAAATGAAACAGAATAGAAAATATAAATATAAAGTTATTCACACTCGATTTCTTATACCTTAATAAATTGCAAATTGGACAAATACTTAAATATTTAAATAAAAATAAAAATCCAGAAAAATTCATGAGGTAATTTCTTTATAACCTCAGAGTAAACAAGGTTTTTAAAAACTGTTTTAAAATCTAAGGAAGCAAATAAATTAACTTTAACTACATTAATATAAAAATTGTCAATACAAAAAAGTATTCATTATACTTGACTCAGCATTTCTGCTTCTGGAAATCTATCCTGTGGATATTCATACTCTCTATATAACTTTACAAAATTATTTGTAACATAAAATACTGGAAATGTGTTTCAGTAATGAAATTAGTATTATTGTTGAATAATATCTAGTTGAAAAAAATCATTGTAGTTGTCCCTGATAATATTATATCCAGGGTATATTTTTCAGTGAATAAAGCAAAATGCAGAATAGTGTATATAACAAGCCATTTTTTTGTGCAAGAAAGGAAAAAATTAAAAATAAGTATATTGTATTTTCTTGTAATTGTATGAAGAATTATTGAAAAAATAAGAAAATAAAGTGTTTATCTACAGGTGGGGAAAGGGGAAGAGCTTAGAAGTAGACAGGATAGAAGAGAATTTTCAATGCATATTTTTGTATATTATTTTGCTTTTTCAATCAGATGATGTATATTCTATTTATTAATATCAAATATATTAATAAATATTCTATTTATTAATATCAAATATACACAAAATAAAAATAGTCAATAAAATTCTAACAAACATGTATGAAACCTTTATGGAGAAAGTTATACAATTATTAAAAGAAATAAATGAGATATATTGTATTCATGAACTGTAAAACTCAGTTCTCCTCAAAATGATTCACTGAGTCAATTCATGCTTAATCCAGATTTGAAGATTGTTAGTGGAACTTGTTCAGTTGATTTGAAAATCATACTGTAAGTGTCAAGATCTATGAATAGGTAAGATAATCTTGAAGAATAACTAATTGGAAAGACATGTGTTTTGCCAAATATGTAGATTTACTTTAAAGCTATAGTAATAAATACAGTACAGTGGTAGAATGAGGATAGGTATATAGAGCAACAGAACAAATAATGAACCCAGAAACACTCTATGCATAGATCTAGACATAGCAATGATGCTTGTGTGGGAGGGATGTTAATATGCACCACGTATCCACGTGCAGCCACACATTTCCCAGATCCCTTTGCATAGGCTGGAACCATGTGACTAGTTCTGAATAATGGGCCATGAAGAGAAGTGATGTACGTCACTTCCAGGCCCAGCCAGTTAAAACTTATTAAAGGGACAAATAGAGAATCAGTAAGCTATGGCAATATTCAGTTTCTGAGTAGAAGGTATAAAGATTTTGTATTATTAGTTTTCTTTAAAATTTACCTATATTATTTTCTAGATGTTTTTTCACATATATGCTATTTTTCGCATTTTTTTGGTGAATTATACTAATTAGAATAGGTGAAGAATGGCTTCCCACAAACATTCTAGGCACACAAGAATTCTTTGTCTATTACTGCTGTTTGCATAGCATATTGTCAAGTTTTACTACTTGGTCATAAAAGACCTTACTCTAATGATTTCTAACTTAAAATGTTATTTCTGTTATTAATTTTACCATTGTTTTTTTTTTGTTAGTGGTTTTCTGGTAGAAATTTTGCTTCTTACTTTATTTCTGAATTATGTGTGTACCATTTTTAATGCATATAATTTTAAGAAACATTTAATTAGATTTAAAAAATCTCATTCTCAAGTATCACTCTTTAAATGGCAACATATTCTGCAACCCAAATGTACTATCAAAACAGTATGGTTGATTTTACTTCAGCCCTTTTGCTTTATTCGTCCTGGGTTTTATTGTTTGTGATTTTTCTTGTTAGTCTATTTCTGCTCTTACTATGTAAATGCTTTTGTTTATTGTTATATTTAGCTGTTTAGAAGGTAGACATCATGCTTTGAATTTTGGAAGTTATTACTTTTCAAAGCTGCATGTGTGTATAGGTATGCACATATGTGTGTGTAAAGATGAAATTATAAAATAGCTATTTCTGTAGAGGCTGAGAGTTGTGCAAAGATTAGGATCAGCAAAGAAGCAAGTGGTCTGGCAAACACATATGGTCTTACAACGTGCTTCAGGGGACTTCACCTCTGAGGGTCTGGAAAAAAGAAAGTGAGCTATTAGTATGATTTGCTTCAAAATGCAGCTGCTGGGTGCTTAATTCATTCCACAGGCACAGCTATGGCATGAATTTGTAGGGGTTTTACAATTTTTAAGATATTATTGGGAAGAATAATATTTGGCACTTCTGAGTTGCAATTGCTAGGTACATGATTTTAATGTGCTATAACATTCCAGTGATTTGCTAGCTTTATATTGTCAGGTCCAGGTCTGGGCTGCCAGTGGTATGTTCACTGCCTGCTACAAATTCTGGATTTGTGTTAAGGTCCAAGGTGGACACTGGAAGGGCTGGCCTTGGAGTCATACGGCTTGCCCGTGAGCTGTAGCCATACACCATACGGACTTGGGATTGACTAAATGTATGCACAGGAGGAAGAAATCTTCCTTAGAAATCAAGTTTCTTACCCATCGATGATAGACTGGACAGGGAAAATGTGGCACACATACACCATGGAATACTATGCAGCCATAAAAAACAACGAGTTCGTGTCCTTTGTAGGGACATGGATGAACCTGGAAACCATCATTCTCAGCAAACTGACACAAAAACAGAAAATCAAACACCGCATGTTCTCACTTATAGGCGGGTGTTGAACAATGAGAACACAGGGACACAGGGAGGGGAGCATCACACACTGGGGTCTGTCAGGGGGAAGTAGGGGAGGGACAGCGGGATGTGGGGAGTTGGGGAGAGATGGCATGGGGAGAAATGCCAGATACAGGTGATGGGGAGGAAGGCAGCAAATCACACTGCCATGTGTGTACCTATGCAACAATCTTGCATGCTCTTTACATGTACCCCAAAACCTAAAATGCAATGAAAAAAAAAAAGAAATCAAGTTTCTCAGACCTAAGCAATTTCTTATAAAGAGATGGTAAAATCAGACACAAGGCCCAGAACTGAAAACATATGCTGAAAGGAAAGTGTGAAACTGGTAACACAGGTGGCCACCATAGCAAATTTCTCATCTTGGCCCGAAAGAAGCAATGAATCAAATATGACTTAGAGAAGTATAGCATGCACAAGTAGCTTTTCTCCCTCCAGACATGGCAAATATGCCAAAAAAAAAAAATCATACAAAATTTGTAAATGTTCCATGAATTAATCTCAAGCTGGAAAGATTATTTTCTTCTTGAATGTAAATTCTCAGCTTCTGGATTCTTGACCACTGGCATTGACCAACTGGCATCTCATTGAGGCCGAAGCCAATATCGTTTTCTCCTTTCCACTGACATTTTGTGCATTTGTTATTGTTGGCAACATTAAGTACTCAATAGTAGGAAGATAATTTTGGCTAGGATAATAACTGAGGAACCAGGGATAGCTTGTTTCCTAAATGTTGTTTGTGTGGGGTTAATGCTGAGATAATCTTGTGTCTCTTACTATATCTTTAAATCCTTAATAAATGAAGCTCATGGGATATGTGGCATTGAACTAATCCAGGCTGTGAAGCTCTTAAAAAGATTGCACACATTCCACTGAGAAAGGTATTTCTCCACCCCACAGGATACAAAAAAAATTACTGTGCCTGGAACTGAGGAAGATAAGAAATTTGAGAGGCTGATTCTTGGTTTTTAAATGGAAATTTTTGAACTCTGAAATTTAACTTGTGTGACTAAGGATTTTTGACTTTGGATTTTAACTTCTTTGGATCTTAACATTTTTGGGCTTCAATTTGCAAGGGATTTTAAAGTTTGAATTTTTTATTTTGGAGCTTGATGATGGGAGTAGATTTGTTCAACATCTCTGTAGCACTTTTACATTTTTTTTTGTTATTTGTTATTATTTTATTATTTTTATTATAGTAACTTTATGCATGCTAGTATTGAATATTGCATTGTCATTCAATCTCATTTCAGACAATTGCTTCTGGGTGACGGGTACATAAATTCCACAGGCATAAGTTCATTGACTGGGTCCTTTTTGCTGTGAAAACAATGCTGACCAGAAGCATTGTGAGGTGAGCTGAACAATGTGATGATGAATGAGGCATTGACTAAGTTCACAGATGGTCTTGATGAAAGTAGCACAGGGGGTGGGGAGGAAAATCCACATCCAGAATGAGTCTCTGTTCACGTGGGAACAAACTGAAGCCTCCTCCATGATGGAAACGATCCAATGTAATCAAGCTTCCACCAGTTAACTGGCTGCTGCCTTTTCCTTATGGTGCCAGTTTTAAAAATCAGCTTTGGTCACTTATTGGCCACTTGGACAATCAGAGCTAGTAGTAGTCATATCTGCTTTTTAAAGAGGAAATATATGTTGTTGTGCCCATGTAAAACCTCTGGCTCGGCAACATCGATACTTTGTTCATAACCTATTGAACAGGCACTGGCCAGCTTGGGAAGGAGATTAATTTATATCCACAGAAAGGTCATTTTGTGCAACACTGCACTGAGTTCTTACGTAGTCAGTGTGCTGTGGGGAGCAGTTACGCGAGACACCGTTACTCTTTCTTGGGCATTTTCTTAAAACTCCATACCTCCTTATGTCTCAGACATTTTTGTAACAAATATAATTCTTATTTTCTTCCAAATTCCTAACTATTCAGTCAAACCATTACTTACTGTCCCTGAATCAGCATAGATGAATACTTTTGACCATCTTTCCTTAGGAATTCTGTTCTGTCTACCCTCTCTCCTCAACGATAGCTATGATTCCACGGAAGTCTGTATCTTTATCAGTTTTTGACTCTTTATGAACTAGATTTCATTTTTTTCTTCCTGAGTTAACTGGTCATGGAGAACTCACCGTGCAGCCATGAGTCAGGAATAAGGGAGATGTGTTATAGGAGTAGATGTGGGAGTTGTAGAAGTATGAGCAATCTGCTAATAAAAATTACTTGTGCATTTGGAGCTGGCTTTATTCTGATCTTGTTTATAACTTTTCACCTTCATGATGGAATGCTGCTCTTTTGCACTCGACTTTGTGACTTGGAGGACCAGATAAGAGCCAGATCACGATAGGGAGAACAGGTCACATGATCATGTAAATCCTACAGTCAGGCATTCAGTCTCTTTAAGGACTCAATAGTAAGCCAGGAGCTGTGTGTGAGTATTTCCAGAAAAGAGCATGGATTTTCCAAAATCCCTAGATTCTGCACTGTGACTCTCTTATCCCAGCTTGCTGCAAGCTCTACACAGAATCTTAAGCTGCCATAGAAACTTTGAACACTATTTTATCTGCTAGATTATGAAGCCCAAATGGCAGAACAGTTTGCAATTTAGCCTGAACCAGCTGGAAGTCTTTTCTTGATATGACCCACAGTCAAAACTGGCATTCTTACAGGGTGCTTGGTAAATGCATTAAAAGAGCTCACCCGAAATTATTTGACTGTAAAATACACACAAAACAAAACTAAACAAAAAACAACATTATGCCTCTTCTTAGTGGAAAGGGGTGCAAGAGAGAATAAATTTGGTTTCTCATTGTTTTGGGATATTTTTCTATTTCCCAACCCCTTGGACTTTTCAACACTTTCCTAAATAGCACATATCTAATATTTTTTATGTGTCAGATTATTCTCTGTCTGTATTTGTCTTACCAGAGCCATGAAGCCTGTTACTTCTTGCTCATCAGGTTCTTTTGTCCCGCTTTCATCCATAGAGTGAACCAGCTTATTGGCCTGTGTCCTGTAGATATGAGACAATAAGGTTCTTGAGAGGTAATAATAATAGAGTTAGGGATTGATGTAGCCTTGACCAGAATAGTGAAGATGCATTGCTGCTGTGGACAAATGAAAGGAAATCACTTTGGTGACTCAGATCTTTTATCTGACAGATATAGAGAAACAATAATTGCATAGGAAGAATTATATACTGTTGATTTATTACAGTAAAAGGATAAAATCTGGATATTGCAGCTGAAGTCACTATTTAATTTCATTTAAAATAAACCTACTATCCTTTTTCAAGTCACAACTCTCAACTGTGTATGCCTTCCAGGCAATTTAAGTGAAAATGTATAGGAATTAATATAGCTTCATATCTCAAGAATTTCAAGAATGTAGTATTGCTTCTAAGTTATTTACCTTGTGGAGTAGAACAGAATTCTGTGATTCCTTCCACCATAATGACTGCTATTCCATGTTTCAGGGAGCCAGTGGAGTCTAGGAATTTTATTTTCAACTATTTCATTCAGGAGCTAAGTACTTCTTCCTCTGGAATGAAATGAGCAAATTCACTGAACTCCTGGCCCCACTGTAAGATGCATTTGGTCAGAATGCTCATAAACTTCAACTCTAGTGGACTATGGCAGAGTGTGGATTTATAGGCCTTGGTTCAGAACGACATACTAGAAATCACCAAAGGTATGGATATTTTTCTTTATTATTGTATATTCATCCTGATACACAGTAGTAGGTGTCTCTGGAAAAGACCAGAAGAAAGATCAATAGTGCATATTTGTGGCAGGTGTTACAACATCCTTGAGGGTATCAAGCTTTTCTTTATTCATTAACTATGGAGACTGAACTTCATAACTAGTCTTCAGATGAGTTCTGAAGTATAAATCTGGAAATTAGGTAGGAAGTTAGGCCTCTCTGTCATTTGGATTCAAATGTTACCTTTATTAAGTAGATTTAGAGATTTTATATTCATAGTTACTAAGATGAATTGGGGCCTAAGGCTACTTATAATCAAATTCAGTTTTAAGAATTTATAATTAATGTAATCATTGCCACAAATTCTGAAGGTTAAAATGTGATGACTACTTTGGTGTTGCTGTCAAAGAAAAACTACAACTACCTTCTCCAATGGTTATGTATTGTCACATGGTCTCTCTCACTTCTAGCCTCATCTTCATTGGAAACATGGAGTCTAATTCAATGACCAGCTTATTGGCCTATGTCCTGTGGATATGAGACAATAAGCCTCTTGAGAAGATACTAGTGTTCCAGGCACATCCTTGCTGATTCCTAACCTTGAAGGACAAAGGTGTACAATGTTAAGATAAAGTGAGATGGTTACTCAGTGATGGCTTTGAAAGAATTAAAAATCCCATAGTCCATTAACCAGCATGGTTAAAAGCATAGATGGTATAAGATAAATCTAAAACTATCACCCGAATTTGTGCATAACTTAAGGAGAAAAGGCAGACTCACAGACAAGTTCCATTGCAAAATCAACAGAGCCAGCCTGTGGGTTGAATGGATGAGCAAGCTCCTACACTGTATTTATCTAAGATTATGAAAGACAGTAAATTATATGCTCAGAGCTTTAGAATCACTAACAACTAAAGAAGATTCACAATACTTATCAGAGGGATAATCTGATGTTATCAGTTGGAAGGTTTGGCTTAGAGTACAATGATATAAGGCTTCAAAATATCTCAAGGAATTCTGTTGAACCATGGCTTATAGACGAATATTTCCCAAGAGTGGCAGTGTACTTTTGTAAAATAGTGTTGCAAGTTTCTACAGCACTGCTAGGTCTAACCCCACCCTTTGGACATGGAGAGACTGTCTAGTATTGTATTATTGTACTTGCCTGGGATTGACTTTCAGAATTAATTTATGTTCTTGGGTGCAGGATGAGGTAAAAACTAAATGCTTATCCAAGGAGTCAAAGTCAAAGAGAATGAATATGCAGGACTCATCTGGTCCAGCTCTCTGCTGAAAGACACAAAAATAAGGCATTTCACAATTACCAGATTGAATTCTGTGCTATCTTGTGTGTCTTTTTCTCATTTTTTGTTCCATAATATAGATGAGAAAAGTAGGAAACACACAATCAAACACTGGTGTATGGGTTGTATTAATGTTGCATTGAGAATTCTAACACTATGATTATACTTTGGGATCAGCAAAATTGATAAAATGCACTGTTTATACTAACAGTTATGATGTACCATAGGTTATATGAGACCAATAAGCATACAATTTTGATAAGCAGAATATCAAGATTATTTCTAGCATAGAGATGGAAAATTCTTTAAAGTTTCTAATTAATAAATTATATGCTGTATTATTTTCTGTGCTGTATAAAAATTTGCCACAAATTTAGCTGCTTAAAATAACTCCCACTTATCATTTCTGTGAACTGGAGTCTAGGCATAGTTTAGCTGGGTCTTTCTCATTGCTGCAATCAAGGTGTTGGCCAGGAAACTATAAATTTCTCCCAAAGTTAGTTTGGTCCATGCCTAGGAATGACCAAAAGCAGCTTGGAGGTCAGAAGCCAGAAGGAGTCAACTATGTCAGATTTATCTTACTGTCATAATTTTGCAAAGGCAGTTTCAAGGTCAAGATAGCAGGAATAGAAGGCATTGGCAACGATGTAAGCAGTACCAGGCCTAGCAGCAGTGAGGATGGTGGTGTCCACATTCCCAACACTGAGAAGAGAGGGGCTTAGAAGGAGACTCTAGTCATTCATCTGACACTTTCCAGTAGGGGCTCCCTAAAGAACTTGGTTTTGTTCCCAACAGTTGAACTGTCCACAAGCTCTTTATTATACTTTTCCAGGCTGATGGAAAATATGAAATCTTAATTCACAGGATTGTTATGAGAAAATGAGATATGATGTAAAAGTTTCCAGCATATATTTAGTACTCATTAAATACCATTTTTATTTCTAACTGGTGAAAAGAAACATCCACAGTGGTGTCTACTTGATAACCCCAAAATATTTTTGAAGTTGAGATCATTGAATTGACTAAAATCTTTTTGCTTAAAATAGGATTCAGGCAGATTTTCAGACAGCCAAAGCAATCTACACAGTTTTTTTTTTTTTTTAAACTAAGTTCTCTGATTCCTTCATGATTTGCTTATGAATGGACATTGATTGAGAGATATGACAAAGCACATATAAATGAAAATTTTTTTTTTTTTTTCTGCTGAGTAAGTAAGAGAGAGACATGTTGGTGGCCTGGTCCATTAGAATTAAATTAGGATCTTCGAAGGCCAAACAGATTTGCTATAGACATTGATCTAGAGCTACTCATTAGCAAGTATAATTCACAGACTGAATTGAATCTTATTAAAAGAGATAAGGCAGAATAGTACTCAAGACATACTAGCAAAAAGAGTTGAGAGCTAAATTGAACATAATCTAACGGAAAAGCAGTAAAACCATCCAGGTAAAACAGGCTTCATGAGTGTACACCCTTTGTGGTGCAAGACTCTGTTGTACGGGACCTCATACAAAGGCCTCATACTTAGTTTAATTTTCTGTTCTCACCTTGTAATTTTTAATTTTAGAATAAGGGACTCCTCATTTTCATTTTGCAATGAGTCCCACAAATTTTGTAGCCAGTCCTGCTTCAGGGGCCCAGGTATTTTATAAAGGTGATCAGAAAATGAGTCTTCTAGCAGTATGGCCTCAGGGGCTCTGGGGTAAAGGAAAGAGCCTACGGAGCATTGGTTACAGGTAAATGTGCCAGTTAACCTTGAATAACCTGCTACTAAGTTTTCAGGGTCCATGTTTACCAGTTGGAAACTTTCAGTCAAATAATTATACCCATACTTCATTTGTTTTTTATGACAGGTACTATGAAGTTGAATAATTCCTTGAAAAGTTTTTACCATTATTCTTTTTATGGCCTCCCAGAGATCATTTGTGACTCTGTTTATCTGTCTTCATATCAGCTTGCCAGACTGGTTAAGTTAAAGGGAAGAGCCGCAGACATTTTAAAGGGGAAATCTGTTTAATTACACACACCCAAACACACACAGTTCGTGTTAATATCCTAGAAAGAGATTCTATTGCTTTCAGTGTGATATACAGAGTGAAAGCCCATTAGTGTGTGGCACATCACTCTGTGTATGTAGATGTGTCCTTTGTCTTGTAAAACTAAAACTTGCTTCTTAGGTAAATTTTTAGATATGCTTTCCAGGGGTGTTGACGTTACCTGCCAAAGGCAGTGAAAAACAATATCCAGGTATCAAGAATGAAAGCAAATGAAATAGACAGGCATATCTATTTATTCTTTCACTATATAACATTTTCAGATGGCAATTCAGTCATTCAGGTTGAATATCCCTTTTCTGGAAAACTTGGGACAAGAAGGGTTTTAGATTTCAGATTTTTTCAGATTTTGGAATATTAGTGTATACAAAATGAGATATCTTGGGGATAGGACCCAAGTCTAAACACAAAATTCATTTATGTTTTATAGACACCCTATACACATAGCCTCAAGGCAATTTTATACCACATTTTAAATGATTTTACATGTGAAACAAAGTTTGTGTAATTGAACCTTCAGAAAGCAGATGTGTCACTATCTTATATCAGTGCCCAAAAGGTTTGGATTTTGCAACATTTCACATTTTTGAGTTAAGGATTCTGTAAACAGTTTATTTTGAAAAGTTGTAAATAATGTTGGTCAGGTTCGGTGGCTCACAACTGTAATTCCAGCACTTTGGGAGGCAGATTACTTGAGGTCAGGATTTCAAAACCAGCCTGGTCTACGTGGTGAAACCTGGTCTCTACTAAAAATCCCAGCTACTCGGGAGGCTGAGGCAGGAGAATCACTTGAATCTGGGAAGCAGAGGTTGCAGTGAGCTGAGATGGGGCTATTGCACTCCAGCCTGGGTGACTGAGCGAGACTCCATCTCAGGGAAAAAAAAAAATGAAAGAAAAGTTGTAAATAATGTTAACATTACTGTTTTGACAAAGGTCTTTTTCTAGGTGCTCCCTCTCTCTCTCTCTGACACACGTATACGTATACACACACACATTCTCATAGCCTCTGACACACACACACACACATTCTTATAGCCTCACATGCATACATTTATAGTTCACCCCCACTTCCCTCTACTGTGTTCTCTTTACCAGGCTAAGCCAGCAATGGAAAAATAATAGGAATGAGTGGCCCTTCTGCAAGAACCCATAAAGACCAGCCTATGTTTCCCATTTGGGTCCAGGAAGTAGCAGAAGACTTACATCCTGTGCTGTTAATGTCAGATCCTCTGAGTGATGCTTGCTTACCATCCTGGAGTGGTGGAAGTGGGTAGTTTGGAATGCACCATGCCATTGTGTACACCCTTTCCCTCTAATGATCCCACCCAGTGAGGTGACCTGAATTGGCCTCCTGGGACCAAGCAAGGGTGGATTATCTATGTGGTCAGATTTAGTGCCTTGATAACTACAAACTTACTGGGACTCCTTACCTCATCTAATTATTTTTTTTTCAAACATCAGCAAACAAATATTTTGCCTATTATGCTATCTAGTAGAAAAGACACAAAAGATTCTTTCAGTTTAGGTTTTCTTTAAGCCTATCACAACTATCAATACAAAACAAAAGCAACGTGCCCCAACCAGATTCACAATGAAACACACAGTGGTTATTTCAGTTAGAAAGATACCGAGGTGGTGTCTGAATTCTTTAGAGAATCTATGGATGATCTCCATGGCTCCCCACCCTTAGGGGAATGAGCTCTCTGTAGCCAGTAAGGAGGTTGGGAGCAACCCTCATAGTGCAGGTGTTTCTGAGTCATCATAGCATCAGACAACCGACAAAGCTAAAGATGTGTAAGATAAGATTGTTAATATATTTCTTGCCCTAAAGAGTCTGTTAAGAATGTTTTCTGTGAGGTGAAATCAGTGTTCACTCATCACAAAGAGCATAGATATCTCTCTCCAAATGACTGTGAAGTTACATTTCATGAGGTAGCCAATGTTAGCCCATCATGACAAGCAGCGTCTTCATCCTTGCCTCTCTGTTAATGTACTCTTTTAGCCTCTCTCTTCTCATCTCCAACCGGTTTGGTCTTAAACTCAGAGGCTGAAAGATCAGCTAACCAGACCCATGACAGGAAGTCCATCACTGCAATAACGCAGTAACAAATTATGAAGAATCACAAAAAACATGAGATTAATAAAATGGAAAGGGCATTCATTTTGACATTCAGGATGATTTTGGAAGCATTCTGGTAAATTACAAACTTTCTCTTATTCTTAGAACCCAACCAGGTTGAAGGTTTTAGTAATGTAGCAAGCAGCCATATGTCTTCACGGCTATCTAAATTTTGCATAAATCTTCCCAGCACCTATTATGATATTAATTAAGATAGCCAAAGTTGTTGATATTTAGATTTTAGATGTTACTAGTATTTCATCATATTAAACATTAAACATTTTAAAATTTTCTCCTTATTACATCAGAACTACTATTCTAAAAACCTGACTGTGAATAGCTGGCAGGTATGCAAGATAACATACACACACATGCATGTACACGTATATATATTTTTAATTTTTTATTTATATATAATGTACATATTTGGGGAGTATATGTGATATTTTGATACATGTATTTAATGTGCAAATCAGGGTATTTAGGATATTCATCACCTCAAAAATTTCTTTGTGTTGGAAACATTACAGTTCTTCTCTTGCAACTATTTTGAAATATCTAATAAATTAATGTTAACTATAATTTCCCTAATGTACTGTTGAATACTAGAACATATTCCTTCTATCTAACTATATTTTGATTAAAGGGTACAAAAACACACATGTATATTATATTATGTATATGATATATA